>JANHGL010001057.1:0-38318 GCA_024611195.1 Ceyx melanurus
AGGGGGCAGGAAAAGGGCTGGTCGCGTCCGCGTTCTCCTCATCTTTCCCTCTTTTCCCCTCGTCCCCTCGCCCCGGCCTTCCCCAGGGCAAGGTACCGGCAGAAGGCGGAAGGCGGCCCGCGCTGAGGCGGCGGAGGCGGCGGGAGCTTCAGGTGGGTGCGTGCGGGGACCGGCGCCCGACCGAGCCGCGGCCACCCTGCGGGTCCCGAGCAGGAGCTCGGGTTGAGAAAACGGGCGGGCGGCGGCGGGCTGGCAGGTGTGGAAGGAGCCGCATGCGTTTTGGAAGAGAGGAGGAGGGCTGGCGTTGGAAGCGGGGGTCTAACATCAGCGTGATGAAATCCTGGTGCTGCCGTGTCGGCTGCAGGGAGGAAAAATCGGGAAGATGAGCAGCAGCCCGTCAGAAAATGAACCGGGCTTAGAAAGGACCCCAAACGACAGGAGTCTCTAATTTGATACCGGTGCGTGGAGAGGAGTGGCTTTTGGTGCTTATACTTCGGGTTTTTTTCCTCTCTGTTTGACTCTGAAGCACATCATATATTTTTGTATGTGAGGTCATTATTCCCGTTAGAGCTTTGGAGTACCACTTTTCTAAATAGTTTTTGCTAGTCAATTGAAAACACTCTTGCTGAAACAAACCTGTGCTGTGTCTGAACCACGGTGGTGGGTTTACCCACTGCAGCAATAGGCAAACTTCACTGGTGTAAATCTCAGCCCAGCACTGAGCTGCGTGGTTTGACATACCACGTAGTATGTGCAATAGAATTTTTTACTCACCTTCCTGCACACAGAGGCTTGAGTGTATGCTGGGTGGTTTCTTCTTCCTCTTTATAGCAGAAATAGTTGTAATATGTTCAGCAGAACCTCTTTCCCAAGTGTGTTAAACAGGAAGAGTATTACTTTGTATGCATGAAGAAAATTTTCCCTAAGTATCACTCTAGAACAATCCACAGTGGTGTGGATTGCTCTTTTTGTTTTTTTTGTTGGTGTTTTTTTTTCATGATACCTTCAAAATAATAAATTCCATGGCTTTGTCGAAATTCTAAATTATTTCTATTTTTTGATATTTAAAAACAATTAAAAGATTTCTACTTTGTTATTTTATTGAGATTAGAGCAATGTAGGTTTTGCTGCTTAAACCTTTCAGCTCTTCATTTTAAATGTTTTAGCTCTTTGTGCTATAGTCAACTATTGATAGCTAAATACTTTGGATTTTATTGCATGCATTGAAAATAAACCAACCCTCAGACAGGGTTTTCTTCTGTTATTTCTGAAACAGAGATGGGAGGGCATTTTTAAAACAAAGCTAGTGCCTGGCTGTGCTTTCTGACTTCCCATTCTCTGTATTGATGAAGGTTGGCTTACATACTTCTGATTGCAACTGCTCCAGCAACACAGGGAGAGAGGATTCTTTCTTCTGCAGGCTGCTTCCAGATCACTGTGTTTGTTCCTGATTAAAGCTGTTGGCCCAGAGATCAGGATTGGTGCTAAACTTTTAGGCAAATACCTGCTCTATTGATGATCCACTAACATAGAGTGTGTATTGGGCATTTTTAGAATGCCATGCTTCAGTGATAAATTTATGGGCTTTTACATACATTTATACATGGTTATGTGTACCTTTTTATTTGGGGAGGTTGTGTTTGGTTGTGGGTTTGTTTTTTTGGTTTGTGGTGGATTTTTTGGGTTTGTTTTTTTTTAGAAAATGTTATTTTACAATAACATCAGTATTTTCCTGTAGGACCTGGTGGAAGGTGGAGTTAATGTTCTGAGTTTTTAAATTCTGTCCTGCTTGATGCTAAAAGCAAATACAACAGTTTAAATATAGATTTTTCAAGTAGCTTCTGGGAAGTGAACCTATGAATGAATTGATTTTCCTTTTAGTGTTCTTATAACTCTGTTATAAAATCATGAGGATCAATAATTGCCTTTGAAGTAAAATGCCTCAAGACCATGTAGCCTTTCAGGTGAAGGTCTTTGATCCAGACTTTTACTGCTCAAAAGTCTGGAAAGTTTTGCTGTTACTTTTTTACCGTAGAAATATTTCTTTCACAAGTATGATTTGTAATGTGGTATGTTTTGGTGAAGCTTTTTTTCATTGCATATAGCTCAGTGTGAATGCTTCTGAGGCTGTAGAAATAGCAAATGATTACCATATGATTTTTTTAGAATAGGTTTGAAAAATACAAAAGGTTTATGGATAGGGAAGAATGATGAGTTCTGATGCTTGGTAGAAGTACAGCCTGTGGCATTGTGATTTACTATTTTTAATGGCTTTTCCTCTCATGTGAGAAATGAAGGTGACTAGCATGTGAAATCACTAAGCTTTCCATTCACTGTTTTTAGACTGAGGTGATATTTAGGAAACAGTAAATGGGAAAACAAAAATCTGACAATAACCTTGGACTCTTCCTTAGTTTTGACAAGGGTTGAGTGAAGGAAAGCATGTGTGTTGTGTTAAAGATCAGAGTGCAGGATGCACTCAAGTTTGTTTTCTATGTTTGTTTAACCTAATGGCCCATCAGTATCATGTTGATAACAGCTTGGTGCTATCTTTCAGCATGCTGTGTGTCCTGGAGATGCAGAAACCATGTAGCAGAAAGCTTTGAGGAGCTGAGGATTCTCAGTTTCACCCAACAGCAATACCCACCGAACAATGAAGGCGACTGGATTTATCTCCCTATGGACGTTGGTTTCACTGCCTTGTGCTGAGTTAGCAAACCCTGCAGACCACGAAGATGTAGTAAAGCATGCCATAAAGCTGCACCGTGGGAAGGGAGCTGTTGTCACTCAGAGGAAGCAGTGGGTGCTGGAGAGCTGCAGGAAACTCTCTGGCCTTCTTCGCCAGAAGAACGTCGTTCTCAACAAACTGAAAAATGCCATAAGAGCAGTGGAGAAGGATGCAGGGCTGTCTGATGAAGAGAAACTTTTTCAGGTGCATACCTTTGAGATTTTCCAAAAAGAGCTCAATGAAAGTGAAAACTCAGTCTTTCAAGCCATCCATGGCCTCCAGAGAGCTCTCCAGGGTGATTACAAAGATGTTGTGAATATGAAAGAAAGTAGCAGACAGAGACTGGAAGCCTTGAGAGAAGCTGCAATTAAGGTTGGTTCTCCTTGCTGTTTATTACTAGAGTATTAATATTCTACTTGTGATTTTAATTTTATTATGGCACATTTTCAGCCTAATTTAATAAAAGTTCATCTACATGAGACTTGCAATATTTTGCTGTGTAAATGGTTTTTGAATGAAGTATTTTTTCTCATTACTGAAATTAGATATAATTCTGTTGTCTAGCTTAAAACTTAAAGCAGTCAAAAGTTATTCTTTCAAAACGAAGCTAAACAGTATCATAAGGCTTATGGTAAATATTACATTAAAGGGAAAGGAATGCAAGAAGTGAGTCAGTGCATGTCACACAGTTGCACTAGATAAACCAGTGGGATTATCAGGGTGGAAATAATGCCATAAATTGGCAAAATATTGTGGGTTTTTTTCTGCTTTACATGAGTATTAGTCAACAGTTTAATAGAATGACTCCTTGCTTTTTATTTTCATATTATAGATATGAGTAAAATGGACACCAAAATAGAAGATGTTTAGATTTTTAATCTCAATCTAACACTCCTAGCCTAAGAAGTGCAGGTTTGAAAAGGAGGTGACTGAGATAACCTTACCAGGAAAAGCACAGCTGAGGAACAGCAGGGCAAAAGGACTTAATGGCAAGTTTGAGTTCCTGTGTCAACGCAGACCTGTTGGGGAGAGCACAATCTGCCACTGTCTGCTGGACTTGCTAGGGCTCAGACTGTGCTCTGAAAGTCTCCCATTGAGACAAAATGTCATTTAATTGATTTGGTATTTAAATTGCTCTTTTCCTTGCTCTACTCCTCAACCACTGGAGGAATATATTGAGATTTTTTTCTGGTTTCTATCTTTTAAATGGAGAGGCTGCCTTTGCACAAGGGAGCAGGAGAGGAAAACAAAGACAGAATTATGACCAACTTTGGTAGGGAGTAGATTGTATCTAGAGGAGTTCCAATGAAATGCTCAATATTATTTTGACATTGGTGCTTAATGGTTGTGCCAGCCTCTGCTGCACAGAAATGGTAACAACTGTCATGGAAATTGCTTGATTTTTCTGCTTATTTATTTATTTATTTTCCAGACCTCTTAAAACAGCAGCAGTGAAACTGGCCAGAATCTTCTTTCTTATTCACCAGACTCTTGGCAGTGTTGCTGTAAAATACTGAAGTAATCTAACCTTGAATTTGAGAATGGTGTTGCCCCATTTTTTATCACAAAAGGAAGCCTGTGTGAATAATGATGTGTTTTAGATGCACGTCCTGTCAAAGCTTTACTGCTGCAGGAGTGGATTGTATAGGCTTTTTTGTGTTTTATCATATCAAGATATTTACTTGGATGAGCAATCTTTTACACCCTTCCTTTTGACCTTATATGTGTGATCAGAGTATTTGTTGTTCTAACCTTAAAATTGTTATATAAAGTGAAACAAAGGATAGTGGGAAAATGCATGCCAAAAAGAGGAAAAATGACATGGGATACCTTTTATTTTTTTTACTAGCTCTTCAGAAGATACACATTAGGACCAGTTTTTTTCCAGTTTCATTTTACTGTAATGATTACTTTGGTTTACTCATAAGACATCCTCTCTATGTTTTTTAAATAATGGAAGAATGGAAAATATAAATGACTGAGGAGGGTGCTGGGCTCTTCCCTTCATTTTAATTCTGTTGAGTTTTACTGTTTGAAAGTCTGTAGTGTTGGATGTCATATGTATGTTTGATTCATTTCTTGCTTCTGCTGCTGCTGAGAAAAGGTAAGAGTGGTGAAGAGGTGCCATTCCTGGTGCAAGAGGGGAGGGAAGGAAAAAGCACCAAAGATAACTTCTGCCTGCCTTTGCTCTAGGAGCTTGTGGTGAAGTTCAGAAAAAACATATTTTTTAGCTGCTTCGAATGGCTTGAGTGCCTACTAATCACACATTGATGAAAAAAATAACACCAAGGATGTGGGTTTTTTTTCATCCTTGCTTATAGAGAGACCAGCAAGGCCCCAAAGTCTTACTTAATCTTACCTCATTTTGCTCGTGTGTTTCTAGGTGTTCCAGTCTCCTGTTGAGTGCAGTCTCCTGTATTCATTAAAGGAGCTTACAGTTAAGCTCAGATTTCTCCAAAGTTCTTCTACCTTGCTATTCAGAGAAAGTGAAATTCTTGCAAATTATATTTTTCTGTAGTTTTCCTCTAGCTCTGTTCAGCCTGTTTGTCTCAGCCAACAGAATGGGCTGATGGGCTTCTTCACCCAAAACCTCTTCCATTTCTGAGGGGAAGGACCCTCTAAGCCTTACCAATTCCATCTTGAGTTCCAAGTTGTTGCTGACTAAGAATCTGCAGCTCATACAGGGGCTGTTTTTTACATCTTGCAAGCAATGTCTGCTGGCAGAGTACAGCAGATAGAAAATGTTTTTCCTTGAGGCTGCATGAGAGGGACTGTGCCTCTTGCTTATATGTTACATAAGAACTAAAGCAGTTGATATTGGGCCAAACACATTAATAGTTACATTTTCCCCATCTCTGGTTATTTTGGGAACTGGGTAATTTTCATCATGCTGGTGTAACTATGGTAATTCTAAACACCAGCAGGCAACAATCAGAACCAGAAGTTGTGTGATCTGACTGTCAGCATTTGAAAAGGATTAAGCTGTACTGAGCATACTCATCAAGGAGTTGATTAAATTATGTTAGTGTTCTTGTAGGTTTCAAGGGGGGAAATGTCCATCTGCAAAGAGTGTGGAGGAGGGGATGCTGTAGTTATTTAAACACAGGAGTTCAGGACCATTTAAAATGCCCAGGTTACCTAAGATATCTGTGTGGGGTAGGCAAATAAAACAACTGAAGGGAGACCTATATGCTGTTTGATTTCTAACTGGGTATAGCAGGGCATCTAAAATGAAGCCAGAAACTTGTGTTTTCTAGGAATTCAGTCTGACCTAATGATTGATTCTATTTGTTGCCTGGTGTGTTTTTATTCCCTTGGTAATAATATTGGCTCTTTCAAAATGAGCAGATGCAGGGTCTGTTTGATCTAAATATTCTCAGCATCCTGAATGTAACTGAAAGGAAGAAGGCTGACCTTGCATTCAGAGTTTTTCCCTCTCTCAACCACTGCACCTTTATAGGAATGTAAATGCCTTTAAAAGGCATGTGAAGTGGAGCATCTCTTCTCAAAAAAACCCAACACCAAACTGCACTCTGTCAGTACACCATTATGTTTCACTATTGTCTTAGTAATGTGTAAAAGGTGCAGTGTTAAATCCTGTTTTGATCAGTAAATAAAGGGATTTTTTTAGGTCTCTCTTTGAACCTGAAATATCCAAAGAGAAACAAAACATCACTTTATCAGAGAAGCTACTGAAATACTTTTACACATTGGCATTTTTCCTGTTGTACTTCTGAAGCCTAGAAATAGATATCAGAAGTCATTAGTGCAAGTTCCTAAGAGGTCCAAAGTGAGAAGGTGGATGAAGTCTTAATTTTTTACTTCTGAGGGGAAAAATGCTTCTTGGGAAACACAAGCAGGAGTCTCAGCTGGAGTTCTTGACTGCTTTTCTGGACTCTCAGCTGCTTTTATTTTTTTGTAGCTGTTTCCACACCTACTGTACTTTATTATAATAAACAGACCTCTTCCCATGTTTATAAAATGGCTTATAAAATTAAAATTAATTGTGTTTGACTTACAATGTATTTGTCTTAGCTAGTAAAGCTATGCTTTCAAGCTGCTTGTGCTACCCTGCTTTAGCACCAAGCTCTAAACTTTACTTGACTTTGTAATGCTTCCTGGTGTTCCTCAAAGTAATTTTTTCCTTCCATTTTCTGGATCATAACCTTGGGACTGCTCTACTCTTTAAAGGATTAGAAAAGGTGGTGAGTGGATATTTTGTTTGGTGGTCATTTTTCTTGCCCACTTCTGCCAGTGAAAATTAGCTTGAGAAAAGCAATCTTCAAACACTTTTCTAAAGTTATATTTCTTTTGCAGTTCCACTCATCAGATGTTTTGTGTCAAAGGAACCATGTTTATGTCAAATAATTTTCTGCTCAAAGGCCTAGCCAGCACTTGATTTGTATGTTGTAAAATCCAACAGGAAGAAATGGAATACGTTGAACTCTTAGCTGCTGAAAAACATCAGGTTGAAGCCCTTAAGAACATGCAGCATCAGAACAAAAGCCTGTCAATGCTTGATGAAATTCTAGAAGACGTCAGAAAGGCAGCGGATAGATTGGAAGAGGAGATAGAAGAGCATGCCTTTGATGACAACAAATCTGTAAGTGATGGTTTACATTCAGGCTTTTCAATGGTGTGTGCTTATTTTTCAGTTGAGATTTGTAGTCTTGTGTTAAATAGTCGTTAGGATTTTGGTAAATAATTAAAACAAACCTTCTTGTCTCTGCTTTTGCTTCCCTTTCACCAGAAGAAAGTGGTAGAATGAGTGCTTGTTAGGAATGAGCAAACAGGAATAGTTATTCCTTTTTGCTAGAGATTTCTGGTTTTGAATGAAAAGTTCTCCCTGCAGCTGCCACTGACAGTGACAAGTGCAGTCCCTCTCACTGATACACAGCTGATATGAGTTATGGCATCTCAGTGGTGGTGGTGACTGATGTGTAGACTTTGCAGCTTATGGGGTTACCAAGTTAAGTGCAGTCTCCTCTGTTTTCTCTTTTATTGAGAAAGTTTTGGGACATCAAGAGTCCTTGCAGTTAGCTTTCACAGTCTGGGAAAAAATATACTGTTCAAGGTAAGGACCTGTAATGTTTGTGGTGTTGCTTTATTCCACTTCTGACTTCCTCTGTTTTTCATACCTTGGCTTATTTGCATTGGTCATTGTTTCTGTGTTGCATGATGGACAGGATCACTCAGGTAAGGCTGTATATGTGGAGCTGGGAATATGTTGGTTTATTCTAGAGTCCCCTCATTCTCTATTGGAGACTGACTCTGGTTGCATAAATATGATTTACAATTTTATTTCAATTTTTCTCCTGAAAGGTTTTTATTGAATTGCAGGTTGACTTCTGAGATGGGCACAGCTCTTGCCTTCTGTTAAGGAGTTAACCAGTTCTCTGTAGTAGAGATCCAGGACGGTTTTTTGTACTTGTATTGAAAGAAAGTGAAAACAACTTTTTATTTAGCATGCACCAGCTCGCAGCAGCTGTAGCCAATGGGAATTTCAGTGGGAATCCCGCCCAGCAGCACAAGGAGCGGCGAAGGGATGGTCTCTGGAGTGCCCTCTTCTGTCGCGCTGCGGTATGACAGCGGTTTGAGAGCCCAGCCATGGCGTTTCTTCTACACCTGTTAACTGCCGAAATACCGACGCACTTTTTGAGGGGGAAAAACGAACAACAGAACAATCTGAGCTAACCCGCTCCACGCAAGACAAGATTATTTGCTCACTGTGTTCTGTTATGTACAACCTGCTTTCAGGAATTGCCGTTTTAGGAAATAAAACCCTGAAAATAGCTGTTTTCTTTCATTATATCCTCACATTTATTAGTATTTAAAAGCTCACCTGAACCTGTGCCATCTATTCTTGCAGCATAGGCTGTCTTGTGTCAGTTCCCTTTTCTTTTGTAAAAGTAAAAATGGACCATAATAGCCACAGAGTGTATTATTTTTTCATGTATTCCACAGGATGGAAAAAAACCCAGAACAATTAGGGATTGGGAGCAAAGATGACAGAAAACCAGTAGGATTTGGCACTTATTGGATATTCTGAGTAGACACAGTTCTTTGTGTTTGCTGACTGTGGGGAAGCCTTTCTTCTTTGCTCCAATACTGTGAGAATAATTTGCATGTATGTGGCATGCAGCTGCTTCTGCTTTCTCCCATCATCTGGAAATATGAAAGCATGGTTTGGTATCTTAGACTTGGCAGTGGACATCTCATTCTGGAATGTAAAATAGCCTGGTAAGTGGAGAGCTTAGGGAAGTGAAGGCAAAAGATATAAAAAGACAATTTTGGGGAGAAAAAAAATGGATGAAAAGACAACTTTCATAATGCATCAAAAGGAAATGGTCATGAGCCTCTTGCTCCAACAGCTCAAAATGCTGATGTTTGAAGCAGCTATTTTATGCTTCTAAGTAACATAATTTGTTACATAATTTGTCATAATTTGTTTCAAATACCTTTTTTTCCTCTGATTCTTAATTACATCCTCTTCTTTAGAGGCCTATCACATTGCATGATGTACAAAAATGAGGAGAGGTCACTCCCCCATGATAAGTTTTTATTTAGTTACAAACGTGAGGAGTGGAAGAAAAGGATAAAAATTGCAGGTGAACAATGGGATTTTGAAAATGCAATACTCATCTGAACAGCTTGGGGAACCATGCTGGGGAATCAGCAAAGGAAAATAGGAGGCATTTTTACAGATGGCTTCTGTGAACACATTTCTTCATGAAGCTGTGGAGCTGCTTGGGCAGAATGCAGCAAATCTGAACAAATGGAACATTTTGTAGTCAGTTGTTGGAATGACAACAGCCTGCTCTCTTCACTGGAGTTTAAAAAGTCAGAAACTTAACTGTTTCTTAACACTGGCACTGTCTGCATTATTTAAAATACAGTGACTAATAAAATCATCCTAGTGTCTTCCACTTTATAATTACAGGCATTGAAAATAGAGCCAGGTAGAACTAGTTCTTTCTCTTTCAAGCTTACAGGACAGTGGCTTTTTCTTAACTTGAAATGCAGTCATTATTTCATATTTTTGATTATCATTTTGTAATCTCTAATTGTTTCTGTTTATAGGAATAAGATATTACACTTCAGACAAACCTTCTGTGTTCTAAATGTGATAAAGGTTTTCTTAAAAAAAGAAAATCGAATCTGATTAGATGCAATAGAAAATACTGACTTGGAATCTTATAGCTTTGAAACCCTCTCTGTATATTTTTTGGTTGGACAACTTGGCTAAAGAGATCTGGAAAACCCCTAGATGTTTAAAACATAGGGCAGATTATAGCCTCAGTATGGACATTGAGTTTTGATAAAGAGACTTTATCAAAAACTATAAAGACTTCATAAAAAAAAAATAAAGAGACTGTCTTGATAATGAGTTCTCTAGAAGAAACTATTATTCTTAGTGTGAATAAATTCTGGAGCAACTTCAATCACAGCTAATAGTCTTTCCCTCTTTATGGCATGCTTCATTGACCACTGTGGTGGTGCTTTCTTTTTCTTACAGGTAAGAGGTGTAAACTTTGAAGCTGTGTTAAGGGTGGAAGAAGATGAGGCCAACTCCAAAAGAAACACTTCAAAGAGAGAAGTAGAGGATGACTTAGGTCTTAGTATGCTTATTGATTCCCAGAACAACCAGTATATCCTTACCAAGCCCAGAGATTCAACCATTCCTCGTGCAGATCATCATTTCATAAAGGTAATGTTTTCAGGGATATTGTTGTTACTTGTTTTGGTAAGATTTGTGTTGGTTGGACTGCATGTAGTTCCAGCATTTGTCCCTCTAAAATTGCCCTGGCATTTGTGATTCCCACAGCTACTGGTGGTCTGGCAAATGTGTTCCCTACTTCTAGTATAATCTTCACAAGATTAATTGTGATGCCATATGAATCTTCCCTGGTTTTATTTGATGTAACTTGTTGAATCTTCTGGGCACTACCCCTTGTCTGGGACTGCTCAGTGTTGAAGCAAGCTGCTGCTGTGCCTGCTGAGCCACTTGTGTGTTGGCACGAGAGAAAATTTATCTGTTTATGTCTTGTGATGAAAAAAGGGATGCTGGAATATACATAGACTTGAGGGTTTTTTGTATTTATGTTCCATGAAGCATATCTGGGTAGGGCTTTAAAGAAAGATACAACAGAAAAACCTAACCAAAACCAACCAACAACAACAAAAAACCCCAAACAAACCCAAAACAAAACACATGCCCAAAAAGACCCAAAGAACAAACCACAACCAAAAATCCTAAAACCCATAAAACCAGAATCAAAATTGATCAGTTTCAGCATTTTGCTTTAATGCAAAGTGTCATTCCCTCCACAGTTCCGTAGGAAACCATCTACTTCCTATGATATTTAAAATATTTAATTGGTCAGAAGTCCCCCAAAGCTGCCAATTACTTAAGGTCACTAGCTCATCTGCAAAAGTGCAGTGCTTACACCTACAACAAAGTGATCAGGATAGATTACTGAAGTTGTATTGTTTTTTTTCACAGGCAGTATTCTACACTTAATTTTACAACACTATTTATCTTTTCAAAGTTAATAGTCTATAATGACAAATTTATCTGTCCTCTATATTAACCCATTTGTAAATCTTGCTTATTTAGGATATTGTGACAATAGGAATGTTGTCTCTGCCATGTGGCTGGCTGTGCACAACAATAGGGCTGCCAACCATGTTTGGGTACATCATCTGTGGAGTACTCCTAGGACCATCAGGACTAAATAGTATAAAGGTAGGTGTACAAGATGCTTCTCTACTGATGTGATTCGTTTTTGAAGTCTTTAAAAGTATTTTTAAAATAACATGGTATTGCCAATCTCAAATGTATTTAAACTAAAAATACCCAAATGTGGGTCTTTTCAAAATGAGGCCTTAAATTTGTATGTCTTTGAATCATTTTGTTTTCAATGTTTTTCTCCTATGGAGTAATGACACAACCAACTTTGAAAGTGAAAGCTGAAGGTTGTGTGTTGTGGGATTGTTTGATTGTTGGGTTTTATTTTTCCTTTCGTCTTTACTCACAAAGCACCACATTTACAAGGCACATTATTTAAATCACATCAGATATTCAGAACATTGCAAAAAGTCAGTGTTGACAGCAGAGGAAGGATTTGAAACAAGTAGTTCCCTGAGTAGCATAGCTTGGCTTCCTAGAGAGTTATTTTGCTTGTGTGTAGCCCTTTCATCCATCCTAGTGACCCTAGTTCTTTTCCAGCAGCCTGCCCACATTCCTGAAGTCTCTTGAACCTTTTTAGCTCTATCTTGTGTACCCTGATTACCAGCTCATGCGAAACAGTGGGCTGTGGTTGGCTGGATGTTGCCCATGTTTTGATTAGTGGGCTGGTGTGCATTAACAGATTGTTTAGCCAGCAGACAAAACGAGAACACATGGCAAGGCTGCATGGTAATGTCTGGTTAAGTTACATGTGTCCATGACATTGATATTCATGTAACTGCTTGGAATTTACTGGCTTTGCAGCCTCTGCTCTTACGTGGCCTTTTGATGAAAATGGCTCAAAAGTATGTAGGGATGTATGAGTAGGGTTTTGACAATGTTGTATTGTAAGAGAAGGCAAATATGGCACTTTGACATTTCAATATTCTAAAAATCAGATGAAATAATCACTTTTGTCATACAGAGCTTCTGGATTGAGAAGGTCTGGAAAGCTTGACTGCTTAGACTGAAAAACAAGTCTGTAAGCTTGGAATTAGGAAAAGATTCAACAATGAATTTTCAGAGACTTAAACCAAGGAGGACAATGTGGTCAAAACAGACATGAAAGAGCTCTCTTTATGAGAGTTTCTTAGTGAGTCACTGTCAGGACCTGTCAGACCAGGACAGTCGCCTGTTTCTCGTGGAGCTGGGATTAAATGTTACTTGTCTGTATGATGTTCGTGTTGGCTTGGGGCTCCTGTGTGTACTCATTCCTTTTTTCTCCTCTTACAAAAAGAGTTGAATATTGGAGGAACTGAGAAGGCAGAGAGATTGTAATCTGGCAGGGAAGATGGTTTCCATCTCTATGATTGATGATAGACCATGTCCTGCTTTGGACTGTAAATACATAGAAAATAAATTATAGGTTTTTCTGTTGTGACAAGGAAGGCAACTACTTTTCTTGCTATTGCACCCTTGTCTTTGAAGTGGAAAGGCTGGTAGTTGTACTGGTCTGAGCTGGATGCATGGGGTCTATAGGATGGAGAGCAGAACAGCAACTGCAGTCTAGCAGAATAATTATCCCAACAGACCAATAAAATAACTAGCTACAAGTAACTTCTGAAATGAAAGCCTTGGGTGTTTAATAGCATGTGTATAAATTTATTTTCAACAAGCCAGCAAGCTTACCTAGATCAACACACATGTGAAATTTCGGTGACCAGCACTATCCAACCAGATAATCCAGTAGCAGACAAGGTGATGGGGAAAAATATTTGACCCCTAAAGATACTGAAGGAATGTCTGATGTTATGACCAGCAAGTGAACAATCTATGGAAACAATGAGAAACTGTGTGCTTTGTAAATGGACTTAAAATTTGTATGATAATTATACTGCTGTGCTCTGATTTTTATTTTATTTTTCTAAAAGTCTATTGTACAGGTGGAGACATTAGGAGAGTTTGGTGTATTCTTCACTCTCTTTCTAGTTGGTCTGGAATTTTCTCCTGAAAGATTAAGAAAGGTATTTTTGTGTAATAACTCTACATTACAGGGTTTAATTGCTAATGTCCAAGTTACCAGTTACATTCCCTATAATATACTGTATATACACTGTAACTTTGAGAATATTTGAAAAGATAAATATGACACTTGCTTCTTTATCACTTTATAAAAAACAAAATGCATTATTTATCCAGTGTCTCAATAAGTAAATAAATAAATAAAACTCAAAAAAACCCAACAACCTTTGCTATTCCTTTTCATTTGAGTAAACCAGTTTGATTACTAGAAAAATCTCACACAATTTATGGCAATCCATCTCTGCTTTAATTTAACAAGCAATAACATGCAGTTGCTGTTATCAAGTGTCCAGTGATGCTTGCCAGTCCTGTTACAAAAAAAACCAACTATCAGTTTGGGAAGTACTGTGTACTGACTGGATACATGCTGTACTGGCTAATAAACAGATTCAGCAAGTATGTTAGTACAATCTGAAATACTACATGATGTGGCTTCAGGTTTCAGCAAAAACATACAAGTTTCTTTTGAAATTAAAAACATCTTCTTAAATTTAAAACATCTCTCATAAACTAACTAGAATTTTAATAGTGGAAAATACTGCTGCAAAAAAAAGACTACGTATGGATGCAAAGTCTTGTTCCTAAACTGATGGGGTTTACTTCATGAGACTATAAAAGCTTTAATTGAAATGTTTTAAAATGTATGAACTTTCAGCTTAATGTCCTGTTTCTAGTCGGAGATAAAAATCAGTAATTCAAGGGTTCCTGAACTGTAGTATATAAATTGTTACCTCAGAATTGTATGCTTTTTAGTGTGGAGTGGGCTGGTGGGCTTGGTGAGGTGTAATTTTTTGCCTAATTTCTGATAAGGAACCTTCTGGCATAAAGTATTATCTACTAAGCATAATAACTTCAGAGTTAGGGTGACAGGCTGTTACTTCTGTTGCCCAGCACTGCAGCCCCACATGGTGCCTCTTTAACTGCCTCTCTGCACTGAAATTCATTATAACTTGCCAGTGAGAAAAAGCATCATCGGACTTGGCCATTAGAACTTGTTTTCTTCCCCTAAGGTATGGAAGATTTCTTTGCAAGGGCCCTGCTACATGACAGTTCTGATGATTGCCTTTGGTTTGCTGTGGGGACACTTGCTCCAAATCAGACCAACACAAAGTGTCTTCATTTCCACCTGTTTGTCTCTATCAAGCACGCCACTGGTGTCAAGGTTTCTTGCGGGTAGTGCTCGAGGTGATAAAGAAGGTAAGGATCATTGATTGATTGATTGATTGGTCTTAAATGCAGACTACTGCATCTACACATCTGCTACATCTGTGCTGTACATCTACAGTCAAATTGAAAGACATTGACTTTGCAATATTAAACCAGAAAGTAGTTAAAAATGAAACAAAACAAAGCCAAACAAAAACCCCACAAACAAAACAGAAAAAAAAAAACCCAAACAAACAAAAAAACAAAACCAACCAAAAAACCCCAAGCAACACAAAACCAAAACAAGCAAACAAAACCCCTCAAAAAACCCTACAAACCCAAAACACACTGTGGAGTTTGATTAACAAGTGGTTATCTTCCTCTAACATTGAACAGAGTTGTGTGTATTCTTGTTATGAGAATTTGCATTGCCAGTCCTCTTTGGAGAAAGACAGTGTAGCCCCATCTCTGCTCTCCATGTTAAGAATTGACTTGACTGAGGGTCTGGAATCCTTGTACTTTTTAAGAGGTTACCAGGTTTGTCATCAGGGCAGAAAGGCTAAAGTAAATAATTCATATCCTTCTGCAGCAAACTAAGGCCAGCTGAGGTAGTTTTTCATAGCTAACAGCTCTTGACATAAGAACCTTCAAGTGCCATATTGCTAACTTCTCAGAGACCTCTAAATGTTTCCTTTCAGTAGGTCTGCCATCCTGCTTTCTTCCACTTAAACCTCTCTCATACACACTCATTAAAGTTCTCCCCACCCTCTAGAATGTTCCTATTCCAATGACTATATTTAAGTGTGTATTTTACACGTGCTGGCTCTTAACATATGTCTTGTTATTCTAAAGACAGTATGTGTTCAGTAAAGGAGTTCTGGTAAATGCATAAGTAGTGCTTAACTGCTAAGCAAAGTCTCTGGTTTTATTGTGTAACAGGTGCTTTATATGAATATTGTATATATATTTAAAATACATATTTATATGTACTTTTAAATTACTTGCTACTGGGAAAAAAAAAACCCAACAGAATTCTTTGAATGATCTTACCCCATTGAGAACTACACTTAACCTCCATTTGATTCAGACACCTGTAGATTTCAGAGCACTGCAAGCCTCCATTGATTCTGATGAATGTTTCTGTGACTGCTTTGTTGGTGTGCAGGGGATATTGACTACAGCAGTGTGCTGCTTGGCATGTTGGTCATGCAGGATGTGCAGCTTGGTTTATTTATAGCTGTCATGCCTACACTTATTCAAGCAGGAGTGAGCACATATTCCAGGTACAGTACTTTGTTTTGTTTCTTTCTTTCCCTGACCTGCTTCCATTGAGTATGTAGGTTACAAGTATGAATCAGAATGCTACAATTAATGTCAGTTCTGTGAAAAATATGCACTCTGTTTTGCAGGTTCCCTTTAGTATTTGTATTTGTCATGTTGTATGAGGATATTCTTTCTGCTCTAGCTGTCTCAGTCCTGTCCAGTACTTAACATTTGTAGTGAAAAGTTTGTTATGGTAAAAAAAAATTTAATTTCTTCAGTTGCTTTATTCCCTCAAGACATGTTTTTGGCAAAGACTCTGTGATGGTATTATTTGAGCCTGATGGCTTTACCTTGAAGACCAATCAACAAGAATCTTTTAGAATCAACATGGAAGTAAGCTGTAGGCTGTGAAAGAGATGGTTGAGCACTCGATAAACAAGATACTGAATCTGCTGATGTATCTAAATCTCTTACTGTAGCTACTCAACTTTTGAACATCTGTGGAATTAGATCATTTTGCTTAAGGGGAACTGGTTGGAAAGCATGAGAGCACTTGAAAAAAAATATGTTGTTTATTCTTCTCTTCCAGCATTTTCAAGGAAATACTGAGAATACTGATATTGATTGGCCAAATTCTCTTTTCTCTGGCTGCTGTTTTTCTTCTCTGTCTTGTTATAAAGACTTACCTCATGGGACCATATTACCGCAAGCTGCACGCAGAAAGCAAAGGGAATAAAGAGATCCTCATCCTAGGAATAACTGCATTCATCTTCCTGATGTTAATGGTAATCTTCCTAATTAACCAAACATTTTGATACGTGTGGTACTTGACTGCATCAGTAGCACAAAAGCCATCACACTTTCTGTTATTGCATATCCATGTGCCTCTGGTTAATTGTTTGATTTGAAAATGTTTTAAAACAAGCTCCATCTATGCATTGCATCATAGGTGAGTAAGAAGAGAGAAACTATCAATGTCAGTCAACTGAGCTTCTGCTGGTAACTGTTTTAATACAACCAGTTAATGAGTCATGATTCCAGTTTTAATATTAGGCTACTTCATGAATTTGAAAAGCAATTAGAGTGTTTTTTGAGATGCTGGTAATGACTGATTATGACATTTGCTCACAGCATTCTTTTCAATAGAATAATTCTCAGCGTGGTTTTTGCTATAAAATAATTTTCTTTGTCTGTGGGAGATAAACAGTTTGGGACGAAGCTGAGAAAGTAAAGAAATGCCTTAAGCCTCGTAGATTTTGATAGCCCTTTTGGTTTTTGTTCTTTTTCCTCTGAATCTTCCTTCTCTTTGTTTCTGTCTCACATTTCAGCCCTCTGAAAAACTATTCTGCTGGAGAACAGAATGTGACAGTCCCTGATAATGTTGTGGGTTTGAAACTCCATTATCCTGGATGTGCAGATTAAGTCCTCTGAGAATTTCTGAGAAAAAATATCCCAGAAAGTTCCTGTGCATGAGCCTGTTGTTTTTTCTAGGGGCATTTGCTTAATTATTACAAAGAAAGGTGACCTCCTTCAGGAAGAAGGTCAAGAAAGAAGTTAGTGAGAGCATAGTATTGCAATTTGTTTTTATTTTATAGGTTAAATATGCCATCCCTCTAATCAGTTATTCATATTCCAAAGGTGTTACAGAACAAAAGATCTTTCTCCTTTTTACTCCTTAACAAGCAGACCTAACTTTTAGAGAAAAACTTCAATAAAAAGCAGCAACCAAACTACAAAAGTTGCTTAAATATTATGGTATTATGGCATCTAGAAGCAGTCTTACTGTCAATACAAATACAGCCTACATAGACTGAGCTCCCTGGACTGGCTGTGTTGTGCCAAATCATGTATCAGGTGTACAAGGAGTTTGTCTACATGACGTTACATAATATATGTGTGTATACAAACCTGAAGGAGAATGTGTTTGAGTGTGTTGGATTCCTGCTGCAAAACCATGGTGCTTCTTCAGTGTGGGAAGCATTTTTGAAAGAGCAAACATTTCTTCTCCTTCAAGTGAAAACAATTTTTCTTTTAAAGTTGATATATTATTTATCAAAGGCAACAGTACAAAGGATACTGCATGTAACCTCAGTAAACCAGTTGAGATGCTTGATATTCACTGACACTGATATATTCATCACAGTAATGCTACAAGTTTTTTTGAGCACAAAAACAAAGAAAAAAATCCCAATAATGAAACAGGGGGAAAAAAAAACCCTAAACAAATAAACAAGGAAGTGATTGGTGGTCCAGTTAAACTGCTCAACAAACAAATCTTCTAGAAAACGTGTGTTAGTTGATATAGATGCCTTACTATGTCAGGAATAAAAACAGATGATGGGGATAGCAGTCTTTTTTCTTTTTTTTAATGATGCATGTATTTTGAAAGGACAAATTAAAATTTTTGGTGCTGGTTAGGAAAACAAACTGTTGTCCTTCCTGCAAAGATCCTTCTCCTTGGAAAATCAAGTATAAGTATTGACAGAGTTTGCATAATGACCTGCAAACAGAATTTTCCCTACTGGTGTAATTCTAGATTCTGAATTTGTGGAAGGAGGAATAAGAAAATGCCTCTTTAAGTGACCTTAACCAAAGATGACTCTGGCTCTACTTAAACTGGAGAGATGTTTTTTAAACAAAATATTTTAACTCTCTGTCCAGCATGTCAGTTATTCTGCAGGCCACATCCTTTTCACTACATGCCAAAGGGGGTAGGATACAGGGTGCCTGCTCGTGCACGTGGTTATATGAGTATAGCTCCTTGTTACTTCAATGTTAACTGCATTGCTGGGTCCACCTAAGTTTATCCACGTTGGGGATTACTTGTAACACTAGCATATGTAATACACACTTTATATAAGCTTAATGTAGTTGACTTGTTTCCTGTGTTTGAAAAATCTTAGATGACTAGTTAAACAAGAATTGCCATTTATCTACCAGTAAGGGCAAATTCTGTGCAGGAAAACAAGAGAAGATAGGCCAGGAGAGGTTCCTGACTGCAGTGTGAGTGAGCAGTGTGATGTAAGGATTGACTCAGTTGAGGAACTGCCTGGATGGAATTGGCTTTTGAGCATTTCTGAGCTACTTGGATAATACTGCAACATTACATTGACATGGTTATAGGACTGTGCATACACCTAGTGTGGGGGGGAAAAAATTTGGCTTCCAGTTTGACTGCCATATGGTTGATAATTGCAGAAAATGGAGGGATATTGTCAGCTTTGTATACTAAAAGGATGAAAATATAGCTTTGTTAGTGCCGTACTTTATATATTAAAATGTACATACTTTTTCCTCCAGTGTATTAGGAATGTAATTTCTTATTTGCCTGCAGTACTTCTCAGTGGCTCATAACTTGCTTATGAACCTTTTTCTGTTGAAGGGAAGACTGAGGAAGACCTGTAATTTCAAATATTCTAGTTAATAAAATCCAGCTGAGATGGAGTTTTTACAAGATTCACTAAAAATTGTCTCATTTCCATTAAGACTTTACTTCCTTAAAATGCAAGCTTAGAATTCACCTCTCTACTCTTGGGCAGATTTAAGTTATTAAAGCCTGGAATTCTAATAGTTTTATTTCCATGAGGGATTTATTTAATTTTACTGGCTTACCATATTCATTAAGCTTCTATGATGATTAAAGAGTACACATTATTAGAGAATATAGGCAAAACAACTGCTGAACAAATGGTTGAAATTCAACTGGAGCATGTTATAGCAGTAATCTTTATTTCTTTATTGCTTATGGTAGAACATTTGAACATAAGAATCCAATATTCTAGTGAAAATAAAGCTATTCTTTCTGAATCACAGTAAAATGGGACCTTTGAAAAGAACCAAACCCTAAATTGTCCTGGGAAAAGCATGTAAATTGGCAAAACGTTTCATTAATTTTGACTGAAGAAACTTTCTGTATTGTAGGAGTTGAGGAAAAGGATGGTGCAGAGTCCAGGGATTAGTAATTGTTAGAGCCCTGTTTGGTACAGACAAAACATTAAAAAAGACCCAAGCAGAAAGGGAATGCTAAATGCAAAATACTTTGCAGGTTTTGCTTATGCAAGACGTTTTGCTGAGAATGCCTTTGGGCCCATCAAGCAAACCCTGAGCAGTGTGAGTGGGGGTGCCCGTGTGCCACCCTGTCTCCAGTGAAACCTCACTCTATACAGTCAGCTGGGGAAATGCATCCACATCTTGATCACATCAATATCACTGGACAGCTGGAGACCAGGATGGGAATGGTGGAAGGAGTTTTGTTAGAGATCTAAATAATGAATCTGAAGAACAGACTTGAGGGGGTGTGTGGAGGAGGATGGGGGTAAGAAAAGAATTTTTAGTTATTTTTTTGCCCTCTCATCCACTTCACACTTTTCTATGTGTAGAGTGGCCTATAGATGTTGTAGCCCTTTCTGAAGGTCAGACACAATCTGAAGTTGTGTAGTGCCTAAAAATTAGACAAGAAATAGCAAAGTTTACCTTTTTATCTCCCAGGCCCTTAAGATCATCCTCAGCTTGCCATAGAGTGAAGGGTTGAAATTCAGATTTTATGCTGTGGGAACAAACCCAGACAGACATACTGTTCGCTCCAATTATGTCTGATGCCTTCTGAACAAGTGTGTTTCTTTCACACTTAAATTGCTCCTGGCTTAAATTGCCATTTTTGTAACAGCACAGTATCATCTTAGTCCCATACAAGAGATGCTAAATTCCTTCTTACAGGGTAACCTAACCATGCACATGGAATACTTAAAAAAATGCCTATAAAATGTTGATCTGGAGCTCTGTTACAGCTGGTAACACTTGGATGGGGGAATTAGAGCTGAATAGTAAAACTAATTCCAACTTTATTTGAAGAGGCTGTATGGGATCTTAATCATACTGAAGAGGTTGTGACCTTTAAAACAATTAATGTGTGATTGATAAGAATTTAGAACTGAAATTTCCTATATCTTGGTCATCTTTTAGTGATTTTTAAAACCTTTTATATATATCTATATCTATGTATATATATATATATCTCCCCTTCTCTCACAATTTCAAATTGTGATGAAATCCCTACATGCACTAAAATTCCTCTTGCTTTAAAATGAAAATAATGTTATTTTGTTGGCTTTGCCCAATCAGCAGCTATTTGTATTAGTACAGAACCAGTTCATTTCCTTAAGCATCTTGCAATAAATTACAGGCTGTTAGCACAAAGGGAGTTATGTGATGAGCATTCAGACATTAATACTTCAATGCACAAAAGTCTGGAGTTTATTTTTAGGTGTCACTTTATGCACAGCTTGGAGGCTTGATTGTTGTGTCTTTCGCTCTCCTCCATTAATTTCAAGTCACTTGAGTTTTGGCTTCATACCTTACAGTGTAACAGGGTTCAAGATAGGATGATGAATGTTGTCCGTAGATGTGCTATGGTGTATTGTTGCTTAATCTGAATTAGTTTTAATCGAATTTTAATCTAAATTAGCCTTTGGTTTTCAAAGTTCTATTAATAGCAGTGCCCTTTCTCAGTGAGGTGACTGTCTGCAGCAGAATGGTTTTAAAGTACTTCTTTTAAAACATACTTTACATTGAGCAGAAATGCTGCTTGCTTTCTTTTAATGTTCTGAGAGTTGCCTTAAGCAGTTGTTTGGTTTTTAGTTCAGTCTCTTTCTTTACATGTTTCACCTTTTCCTTCTAGTACCATATTCAAATCATAAAAGGATGAAGCAATCCAAATTCTTTCAAACAGATCTTGACCTTTATTTCAGCAGTTTCCTTCACATGCTTAAATGAATCCCTGTTCAGTAAAGCATACAGGCACATTCTAAGTACAGCTTACAATAATAAAATATAATATATGCCTGGGACTTCTGCTAAATTAAAATTACTCTCTCAAATTACAAGCTTTGATTTTTGTTTTTTCTCTTGTTTGACAGCTAGAAAATAAGTTGTCCTTAACTGCTTTATTTCACAGCTTCAGTGTATTCTGTAACCCTGACTCCAAAGCTGTTACAGTCTCTCTTGGTTTTGTGAAATCAGATTCACAGATGCTATCATTAAGCCTGATACAAAGCATTATGATGTAGATTAAGAAATTTATTTTTGGTTTTGTGGGGAAGGAGGTAATGTGGAGGGGAAACTGGTTTTGTGAGTCTTTTGTTTAAACACAATACTGCAGAAGACTGAAATAAACACACCAAATTCTATTTGTTGAACCTGCATAAAGACATAGTGATTTCCTCCATTCAGTATAATGTACAGTTTTATTCTTTCACTATGAAATGATATTTTAAGTCACTCAGGGCTAGAGAACAGCAATAGATTGTCTGTTATTCCTTGGCAGATCACAGAGCTGCTGGATGTTTCAATGGAGCTGGGATGCTTCTTAGCTGGAGCTCTGATCTCTTCTCAGGGTCACATGGTTACTGAGGAGATTATGTCCTGTATTGAACCAATACGTGACTTTCTTGCCATCATTTTCTTTGCATCCATAGGTAACTTCTAAGAAAAAATACTTTTAAAGTAGTATTAATCTACAAATGGGGAGGGGGAAATAGTGTCTTCAAAGTGGGGGGAGGATGTAGATTTTAATTTTGTTAAAATACTGAACTGTTAACTGACCACGATGCTGGTTTGCTTTTGCTAATATTTTTAAATGTAACATTCATTTTCATAAGCAGTTCCCATGTTGTTTTAATGTCAGCTTTCATTGTTAATTCTGAACTCATGCTCTTTAAAATATATAGCTAAGGGAAAAAGATGTTTGTCTGGGTGTTGTTTTCTGTTGTTTTCTTTGGTTGGTTGTGGGTTTTTTGTTTCTTTTAAGTATGTGGTTTTTGTTGGTTGGTTTGGTTTTTTTTCTTGGTTTGGTTTGGGTTTTTGTTGTTTTTGTGTTTTTCTTTAAAAGTTTTGTCTTCACAGGAACTATATTTGTAATTTATATTAAAATCATACCACTCTTGAGTCAGTTGGTAGAGTTGATTTCAGGTTCTTCTGTCTTGGTTTTCTCTAGGATCAGGATACAATCATAGAAACAGATTTATTGATTTTATTATTTAATTTTTTTTACAGAATCTTGTTTCTTTAGTTAGGAAAATGTGATCTATGTGATTTATGTAATCTGTGATCTGTGTGTTCTCAACACAGGGTAAAAATAATTGAACAGGATGTATCTCAGAGGTCACCTGAATGCCAACTGAAATGCAGCATTGGTGGCTAAGACCAGGAGAGTAACTCTTTATGCTCTTTATCCAAAACAAGTTAACCCTGAGAATATTTACAGACAATCAGTAGCTTCATTTTTGAGCTGCTCCATTCTGTAGCTGCCTGTGTGTGCCCCAGGGTGCTTTCTCTAAATGAAACAGACACGTCACTGAAGTGCTCGGGTATGAGGAGACAGGCCCTGGGAAAGCACTTGCCTCTTCCCTGGATTATACAGAAGATGCAGGTCCTATTTTGGGGGCACTGCAAGGTCTAAAATAGAGGATTTGAATGTGCCCCTTTGCACAAATCCAACTTCCTTCAAGCCATGCTTACAAAGAAATCCTTGGGGTTTGGTTTTTGTTTTATTTTGTTGGTTTAATTTTGTTTCATTTTTTTTCCCAAGGCAAACAGTTGGCTTTTCTTCTGGTTTTATTTTTTTCTGTTTTCCTTTTATCTCCATATATTTATTCAGATAATAGTGAAATCTCATCAGTGTAATTTGAATGCCTTTCCTCATTGACCTGTTTGATACCCATTGTTTCCTGACAGAAACTAAAGCTGTTTCTGGGGGTTTCCAAAATTAAATAATTATGCTTGCCAATTTTGGTTTTTGTTTTACCCAGCCCATGATAATAGCTTTGCTGATCAGTCAAGATTGCTTAGTAATAGATATGTTTGTTTTGAAAACATTTCTAAATAAAATGAGGGAAGTGGTGAGCTATGGTTAAACTCTTGAGCCCCAGAAGAGCCATGGTTGGATGAGTAATTGCTAAATGCTCCCAGGTTTCTGTGTTTCAGTAAAGGTGGTGATGGAGTGGACAGTTTTAGCATGGATACAAGGCATGACAAGTAATTATAAGGCCAAATTTGATTTAACAAGGGACTGAACAAATATACTGTCCTACACTTTTGTGACTGCATAAACTAAGACTAGAGGTAAGACTTGGTGGAGTAAAAGAAAACAGCAAAGATCTCAGTTGGCTTGCTGGCAGCACTCCATATATATAGCCTGTGCTGTAAGGAATTATTTTAGTAGTTCTGTTACAGAAATTAAAAACAACAACAAAAAAGCAACAGCCAACATTTTAACTGTTGTTACTATTATAATTGCAGGAAGGGAAAGAAAACTACCTAACAATTTTTAAATGGTTTTACAGAAAATGGATGTTATTCCTGACTCAGAAATCAGCCAGCTAAAAATCAGAAAAATGAGCTACGTTCTAGGCCTCTGACAAAATGTAACAATGCTCTCTTGAAAAAAAAAAAAAAAAACCAAACAGAAAAACCCCAACCAAATCCCAAAAAAAGCCAAAAACATCTACAAGACCAGACACTCCCCTGCCCCCCCCCCAAAAAAAACATTATCCTACCCTTCCCTTCTTACTTTGAATGTTGTGGTTAACAGGAAGCTCTATGGTGTGGTGAGAAGGTAGGTTTTAAAAAGGAGTGACATGATGTTACAAAGAAAAGCTAAGTAGGTTAAAAAGTATTCCTTAAACTTGTAAAAAATAAATATAGTAAGAAAATATTTCTTGCTTGCTGTCTACATGCCTTTATATACAAATTATAAGTAAAGACTTACTAAACTGAAATTATGTGAAGGCCAAAGAGAAAGATTTGCTCCTCCCACCTAAAGAGAAGTCTTGCTGCCTTGATGGGGAGCAGAAATACTTGAGAGCCTGAGCTGGGATGATGCAGCACTGCAGTAAAAGAATTTGTGTTCCTTTTAGAATAAATTAATAAATAGAACAAATTTACTTAATTGTGAAGTGACTGTGAATATGTCATCTGGAAAAGTTAGTGTCTATTTTGCTTGTCTTAAATGCCTGATTCTCAGTTCTCATGACAGAACTCCTCCTGGTGCCTAAGCACCCAGAGGAATGAATGGTTCTTGTTTGTGGTGGAGCAGTAACAGTGGCTCCTGCCCTGAACTTGACCTATGTAATGTGGCTGCTTTCAGATTCATGCATGGGTGCATTTGTGGGAATAATACACCTTTGCAGTTAGGTATTAACAGCTGCACTTGGAGTTACTTCCCATCTGTACATTCATGTAGTCCTGTGTGTATTCTTCAAGGTTTGTAGCTATTATGCTGTCTGATCTCTCTCTCTTTATGGTATCTGCTGAGGTTAGAAAGTTCCTGTTACTCTCTGTCCTCACTAACATTTCTGAGATAACATCTGGACCAATCCCTTAGAGCCACATCTTGAAAACTTTCTTTTTCATTTTTGTTTTGGCACCTAGTACTCAGGTTCTTCCCTTTCTAGCTCTGCATCATTTGATTCTGTTTCGATTGCTTTTTAGAAAGATGGAAGGCATCTTTGCATATGCAGCTTGACTTTTTTAAAGGCTCTCATCTCCCATTTTTTTGTCAGTCTGCAAGGTGTATGGAGTTTGAAATTGAGCATCAGGACCCTCCCTACCACTGGTGAGGAGGCAGATTACTTCCTCTGACTGACAAAGTTGTGTCCTCAGTGTGCTGTAGAGATGTACTCATTTACCTGGCTCCATGTTCCACTTGTGGTAAACTGTGTGGTCAGCATTGGACCTTGAACCCAAGATGCTGAAAGCCCTTCAGCAGTGTGGTCTGATTCTGTGGAAGGTGGGTGATGCTGACACTGAGCACTACTTCTGTCCAGAACAATCTTGCACACAGTGTTTCTCTGTTAAGCCTCTTAATGTTTTGTGTTGAATTTGAGTGAAATCAAAGGAAGACCTAAGTGGAATTGACTAGGTGACACACATTGCCTTATCCATCCAGCTCCACTGCTTTGTGTCCTACATGGAGCACAATGAAACTTGGAGGTTTCCAGCCCTCAGAACTGACACTAAAATTGAGAGGACTTTCCCCTCTGCAGGAAGGTGGAGATGATTTTCCCTTCTGCCCCTTAATCATCTAGTCAGGGCTGTAGCATTTTATTGTGTTTACCATCTCTGATGGGAAGTTCAGTGAGACTCATTGTAGATGCATCATCCCAATGCATCACTAATGTGACTTTCCCGAGTGATGTCCTGTGGCAGAATTAATTCTGCTGGCTCCAGTTTGACCAGCAGGTTTCCATAATCTTGTTTGCCTTCAAGGATCTCCAGGATTCCTTTTCTTGATGCTGAATCTGCCAGGTTGTGTTGGTTATGTCATCTGGAACTTTATTTGCTGTTTAATGGGCATATAGCAGATTGGTGCAATCTGTCTAATTGGAAGTTTATCTTTGAGAAAAAAAAGTACTTATAAAAATAATGGGTAAAATCTTGCCTGTAATCATCCCCACAAGAATAGATACCATCTTACATGAGTGAACTGTACTTTATGAGTTGACATTGCTGCAAGGTCACCTTCACTCAAAAGCCTCTATTCTGGAACACTGCTTAGAATGGAAGTCTGATGGCTTATGCTCAGCTCTGTGAAAATGTACCCAAGTGCTCTCCCAGCTATTGGTGACATGCCAACATTTCATGATGTACTGTCTAATGATGGTGCTGAAGTTCTTGAATTACCTGATTTGAGTGTTTCCTACATTTTCAGAATAAACCCATAGTGACTCTTGGGCTTTAAGTCTGATTAAAAGCATTGATTTCATGCACCTTCTGTCTATGAAATTAATTGTGAGGGGAGACCTCATCACTCTCTACAGCTACCTGAAAGGACACTGTAGAGGTTGGTGCTGGTCTCTTCTCACAGGTAGTCAGTGATAGAACAAGAGGGAATGGATTCCAGCTGCAACAGGGAGGTTTAGACTGAGCATTAGGAAAAAAAATTTCACCAAGAGTGGTCAGATGCTGGAACAGGCTGCCCAGGGAGGTGATTGAGTCACCATCCCTGGATGTGTTGAAGGGGCATTTGGATGTGTTTTTGAGGGACATGGTTTAGGGGTGAATTCTGCAGAGTAGGGCAGATGGTTGGTCTTGATGATCCCAAGGGTCTTTTCCAACCTGAATGATTCTATTCTAATCTTTCTGATGACATTTATGTTGTCAGGAAGGCTTTGTGTGCTAGTATAGCAGCCTGATGTGACTCCTGGCCTTACCCTAAGTTTCCATGTAGTGCTGGGGCAAGAGTCTGTAAAGAAATCCACTATGCTGGGATTTATTTCCCCCCAAACTTGTCCATGTTCCGGGATATTTGTTTGTTTGTTCAGAATAGTGTGTGTTAACAGGCTTAGGCTTGCTTCACCTTGCAAGTGTTTACCTCCACAGGATTGGTATAGAAATCTGGGGTGGCTTGTGACTCAGCTCTTTGGAATATGGTGGTAATCTCCTCATCGGGCAGCAGTCAAATGGACTTCAGACTGCTGCTCTGCTCCAGAACTGGAAAGGTAGCTCCAACAGCAGTGATGAGAGAACTAGGCTTTATTTATAGCCTCCCTCCCTCTGAAATCTTCAGTTCCTGATGTGGCAGAGTTGGCCCTGGTACGAAACATGACATTGTGACACACTATATTTCTCTACTTCTTGTAGATTTGAGACCAGCCTAAAGGTAACTGAGCAATGTACACATGATACACAGTTAAAAAAAAAAAAAATGAAAAAAAAGAGGAGCTTCTCGTCCATCCATGTGCATGTGTGCACACATTGGGATTTCTTTTTTTGGTGTAGTGTTAGTCTCTCTTATTCTACCATCTCTACCCTTATTCTGATAATCTTTTGCATTTGTGCTTCAGGTATGTATTAGGATGAAATAAAACAGGTTGTCTGGATAGTACTTATATCAAACTCTCTGATGGACTTGTATAAAAATCTCTGATGCACTTGAAGTACATTTCCATCCACAATGGAATGTGTGTATGGACTAAATATTGTGAAGTTACTGTAAGTAACTTCTCTTGCATGCTTGAGATGAGAAGATGACTCTTAGTTCTCTACAGTTCTTCTGGCTCTTCAGCATGATGGGGCAAGGAAAATTAGTGAAAACTTGTCTTGCATTAAAATAAGAAGTTACACTCTCAGTTTATATGCCTCATGCTGTAGAAAGCTGAACTCTTACCCTTCATGAGAAATATTTGGGTTGAAGAACTGTCTATTACGGATTTTTCAGGAAAACCACCACTTTTAAGAGCTTTTATGAAAAAAGAATGAGCTTCCAAAGATATGTTTATGTTTGCCTGCACAGGTTCCTCATACTCTAGAAGGAAAAAATTGATTTAGTCAGCTGTGAGTAAGATTCTTCCTCAGTGACTGTAGGACTTTTCCAACAAATACTTCTTATGCCTAATATTAGCAGGATTTACTTTTAAATTTCTGTGCTTTTTATGGTTCTTGTTATCTTGCTTCATATAGTTGCCAAATTAAAATGACAAAAAAAAAATAGAAAAAAACCCAATCAACTAATGAACAACAAAAAAACAAACAAAATAAATTTAAAAAAAAAAAAACCACACCAAAACCAACCAACCAAAAATCCAAACTCAAAATCAACCAACCAAACAACAGACACAAAAGAAAAAAGCCACACCAAAACTAACCAAGCCAGAACAGCATCATAGCAATGGGTTTTTCTAGAATTCTTTAATTGTTAAGCCATGCTTAGGGGTGTATGGATTTACCTGATTCCAGTCTAAGTGACTTTTTGAGTTCAGGTGACTTTCAGTGTTTGTAAGTGAGGGTCTTGGGCTCACAACAGCTGTATTTGCTGTTGTAGCTGTAGTCTGTGTGGATACTGAATGTCATCTTCCTGCCACAATGACAGTCCATTACCACATCATACTAAAATATTAAATGGCTGGCAGAGTGTATGTTGCAATTTGTGTGCAGAACAGTGGAAATGTTTTCCTGCAGTGTTTTTATAGCTGTCATTAGAGGTGTGTTTTGGCTCAGATTCTGGATTGTTGACTGGTGGAGAAGAGAGGCAACTATAGATAGAAGTGCTCATGCATCCATCATATATGACTTAACACAACTGGGAATACTGCTTATGCTCCAAAAAAATGGTTGGATAATGCATCAGGGGTTTAGATCAAGTAGGTAGTGTCTGTAGGTACTTAAGGCTTTTAGTTTGTTTGTGTTTGAGAATACAGTCTTGCATTATTAACCGTTTTTAACTCAGAAAATTAGCATAGTAAGATACTGGATTGAAATATTGAAATACTGTTTTCTTTCTTCCTAGGACTTCATGTTTTCCCCACATTTGTAATATATGAACTCACAGTCTTACTATTCCTTACATTATCTGTGGTCATAATGAAGGTATTTTCTTTTTCTCTTTTTTATCTTTTAATAGTCTAAATAATCTTTGTGCTGCATGCCCTAATGAACAAAATAAATTACATCTTTACCATAAATCTGTATTCAGAGAAATCTTATTAGAATATAGTCTGATACAACATTTTTAGGATATTAAAAAAAGGATGTATTTAATGTTAAAAGTAAGTTTCACATGCAGAAACATAAAATTATCTAGCTAGGTATTTGTGACAAAGTTGTCAAGTGTTTGAAGATATATGTTTTAAAAAGATTGTACTGTTTTATTTCTTGTGTTTATTTAAAAACAAAACCCACAACAACAACAAAAAAAACCAACCAACGTTTTTAAAGTTTGTCTTGGCAGTGTTTGTCCTTTCTCTGATTCTTCCAAAGACCAGCCAGTATATCAAGTGGATTGTTTCAGCAGGACTGGCACAAGTCAGTGAATTCTCTTTTGTTCTGGGAAGTAGAGCACGCAGAGCAGGGATCATATCTCGGGAGGTAAGCTGCTGTATAGTTATTAACTTGGGTTTTTTTCAACCTGAATAACTTACTGGAAATACCAATGCACTCCAGTTTTGTGATACCTCTCAATTGTTAATGAGTGGAATCATCCCACAGCAATGGAGACATTATGTCCCTCAGAGGGTTCTTAATTCTGTGGCTTTTTTGTTGTGGGGTTTGTTTTTTTTTTTGTTTTGCTTGATTTTTGTTTGTTTGGGTTTTTTATTTGGGTTTTTCTTTGTTTTATACTTGTTTCATATTGTACTTCAAGATATCAAATAACAGGCTTTCCTTTTAAAAGCTTAATTTTAAATGCTTTACCTTAACTGCTCTCACTTAAAACCTCATTACTAATTGAGCAGTGAGTGTAGAGGGCACCCAAGTCATGAGGACTGAAAAGCCTTTCCTTTTACTATCTTGATACACCTGAAGGAGGAGGTAACTCATGGTATAGAATTTGAGTAAGGAAATGTCAGTAAATAAGAACTAGTGAGCAGATGTGGTGAAGTGGAAATTGCCTTTGCATTTAAATAAGCAAACTTGTAATCTTTACCTGCAAAGATTGTTCATTTTAAATCCTCTGCAGAATAAACAACCAGCTTTTTCAGTAGTCATGAAAAAAATCACCTAGGAAAGAAACTTTCACTTCAGTTTTGTATTGAAGCTGTGAGAACACAATATTTTTTTTTTTTTTCAAGATGAAGTCTACTTTGTGAGATGAAGTAAATTATGGCTACAGAGATAAAACTGACCTTACTTCCTAGTGCCAGCTCTTTCTCCTCTGTATCTCTGCTCACAAAAATACTCTGCTGGTGCTCCAAGCTTTTCATTGTGTGAGTGGGCTGGATAATGCTGGAACCCGTTCCAAATAAAGCACGTGTGAAAAACTTACACAATGCTGTTCACTTGTGTAGGTAAAGGTGATTCATTTTCATGTTCACTCCTGCGAATAAGTAGGAGTGAAAAAAACTATGTTTGTGTGGAGTTTCAAGATGTCCCTATGATCACAGAACCCATTTAGGGGCCCACCCACTGCACTTTTGTATTTTTTCTGTGGCAGCTCTGACACGATTGTCTACTCTAGATCTACAAGACTTTCAGACTATGTAGTTAAGAGCTGTTTTCAGAAGATATGCAGTATGACTTAAAGGGATCTCTCTTTGCTTTTTTTTTTTTGATGTATAAAATAGTAGGGAACTTTGCCATTATGCCATTAAACCAGAATAGTTTTGGGTGGTATGCTGCTTTGTTTTGTTTTGTTTTGGGTTTTTTTGGTGGTTGGTTGTTGGTTTGTTGGGGTTTTTTTTAATAAAGTGGTATTTGGTCTCTGACATTTTAGCAAACACTGAGTTTTCAAAAACTGATCTTTTAACTGTATGTGTAAATAACTGGTTTTGTATAAGCTTAAAATTTTGGCTTTGTAATTATATCTCAAACCAGGTAAACAGATGATTACATGATTTGGGAGTGCACTTGTCTGCTTTTTTTAGCAATATCCATAGTTGGTTAGGAAGAGAGGTGATGTTGGTTGGAAATCCTGTCTAGTAGAGTCTGATCTTGATCTCCTCGGTTACTTCTTAGTTTACCATGTGGCTATCAGAATTAATGGCTTTTATTGGTAATTTTCAGGTCTATCTTCTCATTCTGAGTGTTACTACTCTAAGCCTTTTACTTGCCCCTGCCCTGTGGAGAGCTGCAATCATGAAATGTGTTCCCAGACCTGAAAGACGCTCCAGCACTTGATGAAGATTTGCACATCTATAGGGATGCATCTTCTCCCAGGGAGTAGCTGCGTGGCTTGTTGGATTTCTATGCACTCGGAAAACAAGAGGTTTGCAGTAGTCAGTCCTCTTAACGTGGACTTGGTTGTAAGCCTTAGACTGACCTTAAAACAAAATTCCACATTAGAGAATAATTACTGTAATTTGCATTGCACAACTTTCACAAAATCTACTCGCACTCTGACAGATCAGAATATGCCACAATATTTGTTCTTGATCCAATCATTTATTCAGAGCATAAATTATGTTTTTTTTTAAATATAGCATAATACAAAATGTTGATTTATTTTTTTTTTCCCCAAATGTGCCTTTTAATTTTCATCTTATTTTCTTACTGCTGGTTCATCACCAGATCTTGTTTAAAAAGGGGAAAAAAAATTAAAATATTATGGTGCCTATGGTATCTTCTTTCAATAAATGACTTGAGTCATTTTCACATTTAGGAGTTTAATATACTAGCATAAAAATAATCACAAACCACATTTTTAACAGTGAGTAGAAGTGTAGTCCTCTACACAGAGAAAAGGTTTAACTCTTTAGCATCAAACTGTTTTAAGTGGTCAAATGCATATTCCAAATGATGCAGCCAATATTGTATGATACTGTATTCCAAACAGCAGCATATATTGTATTTTTTTTATAGTGGTAACTTCTATTTGTGTTAGTTCTTGTATTTATTTACATACTTGACTAAAAGCTGACAGTAAGAAATGTAATAACGTATATTTAAAGACTGACAGTTGTCACCCATTCTTGTTGCAAACTGGTGTTGTTTACAGTTTGGAGTTATTTTTCTTTGTTTTAAATTAAAAGTAAATCTTGGGAAGTCTAATTTCAAGCAGATGTGAAAAACACCAGTTCTGTAACTTTAGAGGTTGGATGTTATTTGACACTACACTAGATTTGAAACCAATTTAAGTAAATCAATTTGCACAACTGGAAATGGCAGACTGGGTGTGTATTTGGAACTCCACAACTTTATATGTTGCATTTACATTGAATAAATTGCTAGTGTCTTTAAAAATATGGTGATACTTAAAAAAACCCCATTGTTTTTAATGTCATCTTAAATGCATTTTAAAGTGTTTTTATGTAGCAGAATAAGCCTTGTAAAAGCCAACTCTTTAGATAGACAAAGCTCACTCACAGACTGGCAATGAATTGAAAAATCATATTCAGGTTTATCTGCTAAAACCAATCTTATTAAAGATCTATTAACACTTTAGGTCAGTATGGTACTGTCATCTGAAGTAACTTCAGTACACACAAAACAGTTAGAAAAAATGTATGTTATGTGGGTTTAAATTGCTAATTAAAGTGAAATCTCTCCGCCAAGTAGCAAAACAAAGTTTTGGATGGATTTGTGTGCTCTGTATCTCCTTCCCCCACCACAGTAGCCTCAGTTTCCTCCTGTGTCTTCCTTGACATCTGCAGGGCTGGTCAGAAGGCAGGTTGGACTAGTCTGGAATGTGCAGGCTCTGTTAGGACAGGGTTTGTTTTACTTGAGTTCTTGCTCACTGGATTCAGGGCTTGCTCTCCTGGCACAGATGCTTCATAAAGGCTGCAGGAATGTATGGCAATTCCACCTCTCCTTGAATGGTTCCAAAACTTGTTGTGGAACAGAGACAAATGCACAGGGGAAAAAAAATAAAAAAAAGTCATAAATAAAATAGGTTAGATTTATTTTATTTAATAAAAATGAATCTGTAATAGAGAAGAAACTGTCGCTGTATTTCAGTGTTTTGTATTCAAAGTATAGAAGTAATTCAGAAGTGTTATGATACTCTTTAACAAAACTCTGCTAGCTCAGACCTTCTACTCTTTTTCAGATGCCTCACTAAAATAATTTGTTTCTTAAAGGGAGAGAAATCTGAATCTATCCACAGATCCAGCTCATACTTTCTCCTGAAACAGAAGCTTCTCTCCTGAATTTTCATATGCTTATTTCACATGTAGTTTACCACCTATATTTTTGGGGGGGCAAATATCTATGACAGAATGTGGTAGAGACCTCTTGTTTCTATTATTCTCTTAGCTCTTGAAACTGTTATACAAAGTATTACAGCTGTGACAAATAAACCTTTTGTCTAAATAAATTGCTGTTAGGTGTACTTCTCTGGAAAAATCCATTTAGGAGATACAAAATAGTATTGGTTTGTGTCTCTTAAAAGAAAGAACATATTTTCCTGGTTACCTTTTAAAGGAGTTGCTTTGGTACCATATCCAAAAGGAAAGCAAGTATCTAGATACCTTACTGCTTGCCTTATCTCTGTCACTTCTTTCCCAAGCAAGTTCTGATGCAGTCGTGACTTGGATGGGCTTTAGGAGAACTGGGGAAAGATAAAAAGGAGCCTCCTCTGCCTATGAATGTTCTGTGCTGCTTTCTTGACATCACCTTGGATTGCCTAATTGAATATTACATGTAAATTCAAATTGCTACTCTTAATTGGCCACATAAGTTTGTTTATGAACAGATGTGTTGAGCTTCATCTCAGTAGAGACCCAGATTTCTATGAGACACTGAAAATGTTTCCTTGAAATGCCAATAATGCCTCCGTGCATACTTCCATGTCAAAATGGGGTAGTCTCATGATACAGTCTTAGAATAGAAACAACAGACTTTATTCCTGAACCATCAGTCATGCCTGGATGGAAATGGAGAATATTTCATGATTGGCCCACGTAGATGTATTTGCAGCTTTTCAGGAACCTTATGCTTGTACTCTGGAATATTCTCTTTCTGTGTTAAGTAGATAAAAATTAAAGCAGAGAGCTGAAAGCTCTGAAAGGAAAATCTGCTGACTTGTTGAATGTTTGAAGAACAGGTCTTTTCTGGAAAATTTTGTTTCAGCTAGTTGGACAGTGGTTCTAGCTCGTTCATCTAATGATCAGCAGCATTTGAAAAGAGAAAAGCTGATGCAGAGCAGAAAGTTCCTAAATCATGAGATGATATTTCTGTGGTGAAGCTGAGCTTGAGGGAGTGGAAAAGGAAGGGTCTGTGCCTGAGTAATAACTCATTTAGTATACCTGCTCTGGGGTTTGGGTTCTTTTGTCTTTGGTGTGGAGATGGGTGTAACTGGTTGCTTGTTTTGTGTAGCTTTCTCTCTGAAAGTGTGAGTTCTTGCACGTTGCCCATTAAGTGCTACCTTTGATCATTGTTCCCCTAAGAGGGTGAAGGAAACAATTTAAAAGCTGCTGTTGTGGGCTGTGCTTATACATGTGAGTCATTTCCCTGTCCCCACGGCCAGATTGGTGTATAGAGACCCATAGCCACCCTTCTTCTGGCTCATCCCGTACAGAGCAGGCTGCTTCAGTTCCTCAGGAGGAAGATACCTGGTGGGAGCTGAGGTAGCTTCTTGCAGTTGTGCCTGAGGTGGGTCTAGGATGGCTCGAGGCGAGTCCATGGGGCTTCATTGCTTTTAAAAAGCTGCTAAGAATTCCTATTCCCTATCATCCTCCAAGCTGAGGAGAAAGCACCCTCACGATATTTTACACGTTTTAGAAAAAAACCTCTGCTTTGTGGGCAGAGAGGCGTGTGGGGGTGCCTGGCATGACAGAACACTGCTGGGTGATGGTGCTTGATGGGAGGGTGTGAGAAACCCAGCGTGGTCTCGCTGCCTGTTGGAGTGAACCCAGGAACAATCTAACCACAAAAGCACTCCTGGGGTTTGTCTAGGGAAGGAATCTGCAGTTGTGCTCAGTAAGCAATCCTGGCAGTGCTCCAGCACGGGGGCAGTGCCAGAGGTGGAGGAAACGGCCCCTGCGTGACAGGAGGCAGGGCACGCCAGCAGCCTTAGCTCTGGGGGAAACAGCAGTAGCTTCTGCACAGCAGCAAGTACCAGACAACCTCTGCTAAGGCCATGTGACAACGAGGGAGCCCACAAAACTAGTGAAGGGAGAAGGAAGAGCAGAAAGATGTCCTAAGGGCTGGGAGATGTGTGGCCCACCCCACCCTAAAGGAACAAAAGGCAGAGGTGTGCCTCCTCCAGAGACAGCAGCTCACGGGCTGCTGATGGGCTTCTCACACTGCATTGGTTCAGGAGCTGCCACGGCCAGGTGGAAAAAATCTTCCTGATAGTAAGAGAAGAGGAAATCTCATTGCTGGAGGCAAAGAACAAACTGGACAATGGTGTGACCAGAGGCAACAACTCATCCTGCCTTCAGGGACAACTATCTAGATGAGGGAATGGCAACACTTCCAAGGTTATGGTACCAAGCTGTATATTTTATTTCCTAAAATAGAACAGAAATCTGAGAACTGGGAGCTCCTACCACCCAATGAGGCCAGATACTGACATGCTTTTCAAGTGGTAGTAAGTCTTTCTTTAAGCCAGGAGTTTGCACAGGTCTGTCTCTTAAGATGTCACAGCTTCTAGTGCTGAAGTGCATAGGTCAAAATACGTGCACATGCATGTCCTCTGGCATCTGTGTTAGGTTTCTGTCTACAGACTAGTTAGTAGATGATCTCTTGAAACAGTTTCCTTGTGTCTGTTGCACAGGTTTCCACACTGATGCTGTTTAAACCCATGGCCTGTTCTCCTTTTCAAGTGCACTTGAAGGGGGTGGTGCACAGAAAATAGTTGTGGACCAGAATAGCTTTTCAGTGCTACAAACACAAAATAAGACCTAAAGCTCCAAAATGTCTGAGAAAAGCAAGTTCAGAGATTATTGAAACGCTGACTTTTTTTTTTTTACTGGTAAATACTTCAAATTAGTTGTGAACAATCCCCTGCTACATCAAAAATGACACTTTCAGGGTATGCTTGGGCAGTCAGTAAATCAAAATAAATGCCAGCAACTTGGGACCCCCAATCCTGTTTGTGCTTGTTCAGTTGTCTCACAAGAAGCTGAGGGCAGAGAGGCTTTCAGGGAAGCACAAGTAGCACAGCAAGATTACGTGATAAGAGGAAATAGAACAATCTGAATAACCAAAAAAAGATGTTATCCAGTCACTGGTGCTTTACTGACTAGGGTCAAGAAATAATTAATTCTGAGGTTTGCAGAGAAGCTGGGTAATTTGTAAAAGCAGGTAGTGGCATGAGGCTCGTGTTCTGTCCTTTGCTTGCTGCTGCGTCTCTGTTCTGAAAGCTAATGTAGTTGTCTCAGGTCCTACATCACAGTGGCTAATGAATTATTCTCTGCTTTTTAAAGTTTCTGTCAATTTTGTTTTGTGCTAGAGATGGTGGCAGATTTCTCTTCCACCCTAGTCTTTTTCAAAATGGCACCAGCCTCTTAATTAAGACAGCAGATTAAATTCTTTGTATCTTAGTGCAGTGATTTGATTCTACCTTTTTAAAAGCATGTTTGCTTTTTTTTTTGTAGTCCCTATGGGCCAGACATACCCTGTTGAGGATGAATTCCTGATGATTGCATGAGCTTGTGGTAGTTGGGAAGTTTTTTTTCCCCAAGAATTAATGTAAAAAGAGAAGGGCAGGGATCTGAGGTATATAGACAGTTTAAATCCACAGACATGGGACCTGGTCGGTGGAGAGCAGCACCACCATCTCGAGATCTTGTCTTTTAGGAAGCATGTTTTTCTGCAGCTGACTTAGGGTGCTTCATGGATTTTTGTGCAAGTTCTTGCCTTTTTCTGAAATTTTAATTACAGTTATAAACATATTTTCATTATTATCTTCTTTACTTGATGTCCTCTGCCACCACACTTAGTCAAGAATAATGAAGAACTGGGGTGGTAATGGTTGTTATCAGAGCAGGTTACTTCATGAGCAGCCATGGAACCCCAGAACAGCAAGTCAGGGCGTTACTATGAATAAAAATATTTTGAATTAAAATACTACTATTTATAAAGAAAATTAAGGTAGCCAGTCTTTGCTCATTATTATAAAACACAACTCCCCAGTGTCTTAATAAACGTAATTAGTAAGTAAACATGAATCAACTCCTGAAACACATCTTCTGTGCTAGATTGTTCTGCTGTTCCAATGAGTGGCTCTGCCAGTTGTCTTTTCTGTTCCTGACTAGTTTTCTCTCCCAGGCACAATCAGGTAGCAACACGGTTTTGCAGAGTGAATGAACATTTTTTCCTGCTCTTCCCCTGATCGTGTTCTGAACAGCCCTGTACCGTGCAGGCCAGGCACTGCCTGCAGCTGTGCATCCCCTTCTCACGGTCTGACAGCCACCACTACCGGCAACAAACACAACTTCAGAGCTTTTTGGCTTTGCTGAGTTCTCACCGTTACAGCCGGGCCATCACAGACCCCACTGTGGGTGTTTTCTGATTGGGTTCTTTTTTTTTTTCCTGACAAGAATTACCTAACTCCCGTGTAATTACATCACACAGCCCTTAGCTAATGTGTACCACCGCTGTGGTCACAGTGCGCAGCTGTGACCCGGGGGGTGCTGGGGGGACCTCGCTGTCGGGAGGTGTCCCAGAGGCGAGCGCCGAACGCTCGGGAGCAGCTCTGACCGGGCTCAAGGGTGGCAGCAGCAGCCGCCTCATGGAAAACGGCCACTCGGATTACTACAGACCCCTCGTTTTAGCAACAGCCACTGAAAGCGCAGCGAACTTGCTCAAGTAACGGCCGGGTTGAACGTGATGAGGAAGCACCGGCAGGATGTTGTGGCAACAAACCGCCCTGCCCGCCCGCGCCCCCTGAAACCCGCTCAGCAGCGCGAACAGCCCGGGCTCGCCCCTCGGCCGTGACGCGGGCTGGCCAGCGAAGGCCGGGCGAGGCGGCGCGGTTCGGCTCTACCCTACCCTACCCAGCCCTGCCCTGCCCTGCCTTGCCCTGCCCGCGGCGGCGGGGGCCGAGGCGCGGGGCCGGTT
>JANHGL010001058.1:0-33294 GCA_024611195.1 Ceyx melanurus
AGCAGTCACATCTGTGTATATTCTGCATTTAAACTTAGGTACATGCATGCATATGTATAATTTATTTATCTGTGTGAATAACATTAATAACTTACAGTATGTGTCATGCTGTAAGGGTTCTTAAATAACCCATTAAGTCATATAAAAAAACCTCACAAAATTTAGGGCTCATATAACTGTGTTTATGTATGTGTTTAGGATTTCCCCTAAACATCTTGTGCCTACTTCCTCATCTGATCCAACATTTTGATAACCCAACTCAGTTTTGTAAAGAAACAGCTGACAGGATAGCAAAGGTATGTAAAATGATTCCTGGAGCAGCACCATTTCTGTATTTTTCTGATCCTTATGTAACACTTCTACGTTATTCTAATAGTAATGCAGAAATAACTATAAAAGGTCATATTTTAAAGATGTGTTCCAGTTCTTATTTTTGTATTTGGACCACATATCAAACTCCTAATTTTCCTTTGTCAACAAAAAAAGACACATTTAGATTATTCTATAAAATTTAGATGTACAGAAAAAATTTCCTTATTAATGGTATAGATGACTTTTTCTTTCCTCATTATTCAGATTATAGTTTTAAATATAAACTTAATTTGAAAGCACTCTTCCTAATTTAGTTAAGAGAAGGAAGTGATCCTTACCTTTCTGACTGGTAGTTAGAGAAGAAATTGTAGTATGTTCTTTCTATTACTTGTACACAGTGATTAGCCTTGGAATATTTCTGAGCTGTATAGTGTCTACTGAAGCAGTACATGATAGACACCAGCAGTCTCCATCCAGGCACCAGTCACACTGGCCTGGCAGTCTGCATTCTAAGGGAAAAGGGAATCAGAAAGTGCAGTCTGGAGTAGCAGCTGCAGTCACAGCCCTCTGGCTGCCCTAACTGTGCTGTGAGCATCTCTTCACTGTGCTGGGGGATGTGCCTGATGCAAACCCAGAAATTACTACTCTCCTTTAAATACTTGCACTACTAGCTAGGTCTAGTTGAGGTTATGTTTTGTATGAGTAGCAGATAAACTTAGAGCATGGGTGTCACAGTGCCAAAATGCATCAGAAACTGGAGCTGTTGCTTGTGGGATTAGTCCCATTTCAGTTATCAAGTGAACTCTGGGAGAAGCACATAACTTGTGAATGCTTAGGTTAAAAAGTTGCCATTTCTAATATAACTGCACAAGTTTTTTGCTTTTTAGGTTTGTGCAGAGGAGAAATCACCAACTCTTGCCAATCTGGCTCACATGATGAGTTTGTACAGTACACACAGTTATTCCAGAGACTGTTCTAACTGGATTAACGTGGTGTGTAGATACTTGCATGACTCCTTCTCAGATGCCACATTTAACCTCATAACTTACCTTGCAGAGGTAAATCTTCAATAAAATCCTGTCTCATGTTGACAGCTTGTGATCAGCATTATGTTTACTCATGGCCAATTCCTTATTATTCATGATTCTGAACATGGAGTGGGGGGTGGGAGGTGGGGAATGCACATCTCCTGCAATAGGAGAATAATATTAAAATGTTATATAATATAGAGAAGGGATGAATATTGCCATTTTGGAGTGCAACAATTTAAATGTGCTTGAAATGCTGATCCCTCTAATGAAAGATCCCTTTTTATGACAGTAGTCTTTTATAGTAGATATATATTCTGTAGGACATGAATAAAATCTGAATGCTGTCCTGGCTTTAGCAAAATAAACAGTGCAAGTTTTAAGAGGTGCTTTTTTTTCCAGCTAAGTACACATTTTTAAATGTACTTACCACAGCTTTAAAAAAGAATTTCAAAGTTCAATTTTAACTACTACATAATTTAAATGATCTTTGATTATATACTAAGAGAATTCAGTGTATGATTCAGCCAGACATTCATACAGGAAAACTGTAAATACCTTTTAAAAAAGTGCCTTATGTGAAATGCTTGTAGAGCTTGTCCTTGAAGTCCATCACTTCAAGATGATATTTTTTTAAAATACTTTACATTCTCGTGAATGATTTTATATGTATGTACTTCTGTGCATAAGACTGTGCTTACAAGCCTTTTTTAAGATGTACATGTAATTGTTTTTCATACAGGTTTGAGATTTTGAATTTGTATGAACACCTCTGTTTCATGAGAAGTGTTTTATTATTAAGTGCTTTAGATCTGTGAAACTTAAGTTTCTTGAAGAGGAAAATAAATTTGTGTGAAAGTTAGCTATAATTTAATGGTTGTTTTATTTATTTTTTTTTTTGCTACCATTAAAGGCTCTAATTAAATTCTTTATTTAACAAAAACATTTTTTTCAGCTGTTAGAGAAAGGGTTATCCAGTATGCAACAGTCCTTACTGCAGATCATTTACAGTCTTCTGAGTCATATTGACCTATCCACAGCACCAGTGAAGCAGTTTAATTTGGAAATCATAAAAGTTATTGGTAAATATGTTCAGGTAGGTATCTGAAAAACTACAATATCTTTTCTGCTTATTGTCAAAGTGGTAGCAAAATTACACTTGAATTTGGAGAGAATTAATTTAGTTCAGTTATAAAAACAATTGTTCGATGTCAGATTCCATGGTATTTTATTTTTTATCCTATATAGTTAATTCACTATATGCTTATGTGTTTGTCCAGTTGGATTTACATCTTGTTGGACAGGTTACCTGAGTGAATGTCCATCTATTTACAGATATAGGCAACTGTACATATGCAGTTGGATATTAACCTTTGACTGTTAAAATAAAAAGAAATGTTTACTGCTAAATACTGCACTAATGTTTTATGTGGATATGTTTTCAAAAGAAAGTTGTACAGTGAAATGCATATGTACATCACTTTCATTAATACATCTATGAATAACAATTCTGAATACATTTTTTTATTAAAGAAAGTCCACAAAACAACAGTGTTTTGGTAATTTAATCCTCTGTACTTGGAATACAATTCACTGAAAGCCTTATTTCACAGAAGGAGGTCTAGCATCTTGCTGAAAGATTTTATAAAAATGCCTGGAGCATAAAACCATTTCAGTGCACAACATTCTTCCCTCCCCCTCCTTTTTTCCTGAATTTCATTATTGCCAGATATATTTCAGTCAAATGGTTTAATCATCATTAACCAGGAAAAGTAGTGTTCCCTGGAAGTTTAGTTATTGATTAATGTGTACTTCAGATAATTGTGCATTAAGCAAAATGGAATGATTAGCATAACTATAGTTTTTATGGCCTGATGGCTGCTTGCTTTGCCTCCAGCCTTTATCTGAGCTTTCTATGCAAGCCCACACTACCATGGAATGTAATCTTAATTAGAAGTTGTTAGCTACCAAAATAATACTACTAGCAGAAAAATATTCCAGAGAAGCCTATGTGTTGCTGATATGGTAAAGCATGTTAGTGTAAACCACAAAAGAAAATATAATAAATGAACATACTACGTTTAAATTTGGTGCTGCTAAGCTGGTTTGGTTTTTATTTAGTCCTCTGCAATTATAATGCATCTTAGTAAATTTAAGTAGGTACAGGATGGTTCAAGTTTGAGACTGCTTTTCTCACATTTATGATGCACAGAAATTCAGGAGATTTTTGAAGACTCTCATTACCTACAAAGAAGCATATATACTGCTTAGAGCTTTGAAAGTGGTGTTTATTTTTTTAATGCAAAATTCTAATTTAAAAGAAAAAAAGATAGACATCCTGCTAATTTTAAAAAATCTGGAAGATTTAAGTTTCAGGGAAAATCTTAGCATTTCTGGGAGTATAAATCTTAATCCTCCCAAGGTGCTGCTTTTTAGTCTAAGTCCCTCCTGTGAATTGTTCCACAGTCTCTGTAGTTGAAACTGCTGTATTATGTACATTACCCTAATCATCTTTTAAGGATAGTGCACTTAACTCAGGCTTTGCCTTTTATGTTCTCATACTTACCATTGGCTTTTTTAAGCACTCCATTGGTTTGACACTATATAAAAACCTTGTCAATATTTTCTGGGTGTTTTTAAAGATCTTTGAAGTCTACAAGGGATGTTTTCATCTGTTTCAGCTTCAGTTAGCTCTGCCCAATCAATGCAAAATCCCAGTGTACAGTAGCAATGGCTGTCTTGTTTGAAATGCATGTTTGATAATTTGTGTGTTCTCTTTAGAGTCCATACTGGAAGGAAGCCCTTAATATTTTGAAACTGGTGGTGTCTCGGTCAGCAAGCCTCGTTGTACCTAGTGATATTCCCAAGTCCTATGGAGGTGACATAGGCTCTCCTGAAATCTCTTTCACAAAAATTTTTAATAATGTCTCCAAGGAGCTACCAGGGAAGACCTTAGATTTTCATTTTGATATATCAGAGGTAATTATTTTATTTAAATTACAATGCAGTTATGACTTTCAAACTCAGATTTGTTTTCTATTACCCTTCTACTTTTATATAATTTAAAATAAATACAATTTTTAAGAATGGCAGATGTTGAAGTTTTGCATACATTTAACTAGAGTACTGAGAGATATATTTTAATGGCAAAAACGTGTTTTTGCCTTTTTCCCCTTTGAATATCTGGAGAGTTAATTGCTAGAAGTCAGTAGGATTATTCTCAAGGGTAATTTAGCTCTGTCAGAGAGCAGGCTAATGCAGCTGGTGGCTGCTTGCAGCTAAACATTCCAGGCTTTCATCAAATGATGGGTTGTGCTTTCAAGGGCTGAGAGGATTAAAACCCTGTACTGCAGTTTCACTGTGACTTTGGATGGGGGAGAAAATTTAGAGGACAGAGTAGGATACAGAATGTGGGAACCTCAGTGTGAGATGGATGTCATTGGGGAAAGAAACAACTGTAGTTAAAAGCAACACCACTACCTTCTGATTAAAGTTCATTAGAATTTAAAATATTATTTTAATACAGCTGGTGTTCATTCTGTGTCTGAAAAGGGAAGTGTAGCCAAATGACTGTAGTGTCATGTAGGGATGTGAAAATGGTAGACTTTGGATGTAATGAAAACTAAGAGCTCTGATTGAAGCTGACCCTAGATAATGATTGGATATAAAGATGTCTTAGGAGCATTAGTTAAACTGGTACATTAATTCCTTACTGGAAGTTTCAGTGAGTGCAGATAATTGTGGGACAAGATGAATTCTCACAGAATTCACTCGAGTAGCATTTGCTGTCAAAAGGGCTGAATTTGTATCTTAGTTTTTCAGAAGTGTGTGTGTGTTAGTGAAATCACTGGTCTGTGAAAGCAGTTTGCTCACATCTGTGAATGATTCTGTAGAGAAGCTTTGTATCTTGTAAACTAAGAACTCATATTTTTTAATGTGTTTGATTGGATTGTCAGCATAAATCTTGTATAATTCAAAAAAACCCAAGTGGGCTGAGTGGCAGCCTGCTGTGTAGGGTAGAAGTATTCAGCTTTGTATTCCCCAGTGTGCCCATACTCAGTGGACTGAGCATGGGCTTCATGGAATGCTTAAGGACAGACAAATCCTCCTACATCTCTATTATATTGAATTTTAAAACAAAATCTGTAGTATTACTAGTATAGATTTGTATTTTAAGGAAGTATTTGTTGTCTCTGATAGACACCAATTATTGGGAACAAGTATGGTGACCAACACAGTGCAGCTGGTAGAAATGGGAAGCCAAAAGTCATTGCTGTCACCCGAAGCACTTCTTCAACTTCATCAGGCTCCAATTCAAATGCATTAGTTCCTGTCAGCTGGAAGAGACCACAGCTGTCTCAGGTACATTGAGTCTCAAACACATGATATATGTATTAGCCTGTTTATGAATGTATTAAAAAAAAAAGTCTTTTGAAGTGTAATTTGAAGTCTGTATTATGTCTTCACAACACAGTAAATGAATATATTGCAAACTAAAAGCTCATAGTGGTGGAAAAAAAAGTATATTTAAGATTCTTCTAAGAGGATGTCAGCATGTGAAATGACTAGTTAAAAATAGACATGTTTTCTGGTTTTACCTGGACCTCCAGCAGATGCCTTACTATGTGATTTTTCTTTGGTCCATTTTCAGAGAAGAACCAGGGAGAAGCTAATGAACGTGCTTTCTCTGTGTGGTCCAGAATCTGGTCTTCCCAAGAATCCTTCAGTAAGTGGGGATGGTGGTTTGTTTTGGTTTTGGGATGCCAGTAGTGAGAATGCCATTGGACTGGAACTCAGCTCTTTCCAAGTTAAATTAGTTGACTATTGAGATGTAGTTTAAAATCCAACTAGTCTTGAAACAAATTACAGTCTGCACTTACTCTAAGTATAGTTTTCTTGACATTAATGACATTAAGTTGCAGGAAGCAAGATAGCTGACTTCTGAAGTTACAGAAGCTGGATTTTACTTCTATTTTTACCCATATTTGCAGGTTGTGTTTTCTTCTAATGAAGACTTGGAAGTTGGAGATCAACAAACTAGTCTTATTTCAACAACTGAAGAAGTGATTCAAGAGGAGGAAGTGGCTGTAGAGGACAATACCAGTGAACAACAATTTGGAGTTTTTAAAGACTTTGACTTTTTAGATGTTGAATTGGAGGATGCAGAGGTGAGACCTTGGGATTTCTTCTGTGTATTTCCATTTGAGAACGTTTTGAAAATTAGATTATGTTGGTGTAATTCTAAGGAATTGGCAGCTCTTCTGGCTAATCCAATTGGAAAGAATTTGTGACATGATTGAACTTACCTTGCACCATAAAGTATCCTGTGTCACAAACTTTGCAGTGTTAAGTTGTTGCAAATTGTTGGGCATTTTCTATGGGGAGAGTTGGGATATTCTTGTGGGGATCAAGTGACTTAACTCTGACAGTGAAGTGATGTGGCAGTATAAGCCAATGACAGGGTGAACACCTGAGTATCATACAGTAAAAAAACCAACTTAATTATGGAACAATTTTTAAAGAAAATGGCATCATCTCTGTTCCTGATACATTTCTGCATTTTGAAATATGAGGAAAAGCTTTCAAAGTTAAAACAGTATGATACACAATTGACTTGGTCACCATAATTGTTTGCATTGACTTTTACATTATATCTGGTTTGTTGCAGCTCTTTCATTTCCTCCTCCTCTCCTCCTGTCACAAAAGAGAGGAGAGGTAAACCAAAATTAACTATTGAGATAGTAAAGATACTGTTAATACTTGTTACTTGTTTGGGATAAATAAAAAGCATCAGATCAGAAACTGCTGAAGCTTAGAAGTATGATTGTAAAAGGACTGGGGAGAAATACAAAATGCTTTGTAGTTTCTTTCTGTGCTTTTCTTACACTTTACAAAACACTGAATTAATAATGGAGACCCTTCAGGTCATGAGCCAACAAACTAGTAAGAAGAATGTCTATCTAAACACTAAGACTGTTCTTGACCTGTTTCATCTAGCCTTTTTTTACAGAAAATCTTGCTTTTTTTCCCTATGAATAGTTTTATCTCAGGATTGTTCATGCTTCCTATGTATTGCTTCACTTTAGCCAGTATTTGTATCTTCTAGAGAAAATACAAGCTCATTATGGTCTGTTGCATATATGTGATCAGACACTACACAGATACAGTTACCTGTGTTGAATGCAAATAGTCAAACAGTTCAGAATTGAGGCTTAGTAGTAATAAAACATGATTTTAACACTAGATAGGGCTTTGCAGATAGGATGCCAAAAGTTGAAAACTTTGCCAAACCAAGTGAATCTTAAATGTACTGTATTACTGTAATAGCAAATCATAATGAACAGTGCAGTTTAGTTCTCATTACTTGCCTGTATGCAACATATAGTGTTATACTTAGAAAAAAAAAAAAGCACATACTGTGCAAATCTATGGCATTACATGGGAATTGTGCACTTGATATGAGCTGCCTGATTTTGCACCAGAAATATGAAATGTTCTTTGCTGATTATAATTAAATGTCAACAGTGTGAAGTGGGGCTTTTACCTTTAAATCTGAGTAATATTCAGATTAAATTTAAGTGCTTCAGCCCACAGTAGTAGTACTTTTTAGTAGTTGGCACTCTATTGCTTTGCCCTAACTCTTCACCATTTTGGTAGCAAAACAGATCATTAAGAGAGAAAGACTACAGAACATTTTGTTTGCTTCACATATTTAATGTATCATGACTATCAATTAAGTCACCACAAGAGAAGCTCTCTCTGTCAGCACAGTTGTGGAACCCAGACTTGCATGTTTGGGGCAAGATGTGCTATTTTAGTAACTGTAGACTGGTGAAGTGAAACTGATGAGGTTTTCCATCTTACTTAGATGAATTGTTGAAGGTTGACAAAGTGATTGAGAAAAGCAAAGATCCTTATTGTAGTTGTGAATTAAAATGATAGTGTTTTTAAGATAAGGATTTCACTATTTACATTGGATGTTTGAAACCCAAGTATCCCAGCTTTAAATTTTGCAAAGGGTCCAGCTATTGGTATTCAGGGTGTATTTCATAAAACTGACACATAGTAGCTGGTAAAACAGTTATTGAATATATGTTTTTTTCTACAGCCTGTATATAATCAATGTTGATGGTGCTCTGTCAGTTGGATGTGGTCAGTTTAGATTCATGTGTGTTAGTTACAGAATTTCATCTAATGTTTGTTGAAACAGTTGCTTTACATGTTACACCAGAGAAAATGTATCATAAGCATGCTGGATTTAGTGTTTTGTCATCAGTTTGTTTCTTTTTTTATTAATCTCCCATTAGAAAGATAAATTATTTTCAATATTAGCTTTTTGACTACAGATTTTTTTCAGAGCTTGAATCAGTCTTTTACTGTTGGCAAAATTTATGTAATAAAACATTTTTCCCTGGTTCTAGAGTATCTTTAAGTGTTTGTCCTCGTTCTTTCTAATTGTGTGTGTTTTCCTTTTTGCTAACCAGGAGCTGCAGGTAAGTTGCAGCCTGGTGCCCTGGCTTGTTCTCTGTTGTTGTCTGTGTTGTGTTTGTACTTTCTAGTCAGATATGTAAAATTGATACTGATATAGTTTTAGATTACATATTGAGTTACTTTCCAAGAAGATACTAAAAAGATTTCTAATTCATTTGCCATATACTTTATCTACAAACATCATTTAGCAAGGTATTTAAAAATCTAATGAAATTAAAGGGCTGATTGAAACTCTGTTCATAATGCATTCAGCACTTGTGTTTCCTGTGTTCACATTTGCATGTGAATTTTTTGATGTGGAATTTGCACATACATATGTGTGTACACTTTTTTTATTGCAGGGTGAGAGCATGGACAACTTCAACTGGGGTGTCCGCAGGCGTTCTCTGGACAGCATAGACAAAGGAGACACTCCATCTCTTCAGGAATGCCAGTACTCTGGGAGCACACCCAGCTTGAACCTCACCAACCAGGAAGATACTGATGAGTCGTCTGAAGAAGAAGCAGCCCTGACTGCCAGCCAGATTCTGTCTCGTTCACAGATGGTAGGTTACTTTTCTGTGAAAGGAATCTGGGAACTTAAGCTTTCACTTGTGTTTTTAATGAAGTTGGGCTCACACTTCCAGCTTCAGTGTGGAGGAACTAAGTTAATGTGACTGAGCTGCTTGTTCACAACATCAGTGAAGGGAGGAACCTTAATGCTGATCACACACAGAATCATTCAGGTTGGAAAAGACCCTTGGGATCATCATGTCCAACCATTAACCCTACTTGCAAGTTCTCCCCTAGCCCATATCTCCCAACACCACATCCAAGCAATGCTTAAACACAGCCAGGGATGGCCTCAACCACCTCCCTGGGCAGCCTGTTCCAATATCCCACCACTCTGTGGCATAAAAAGTGGGTGTCTTTGTGGATTCCTAGCTTCAAAAAACCCCACCAAATGCAAAACAACAAGAACAGTAAATGATCAGTTTTGTTTAACCACTGAAATTGCTCATTCAATTATGGATTTGGAAGTGTGTGTACATACAACTGAGAAAAATCAAGGATGCTGGCCACTCAGAAGTGTCTGTGCATTACATCAATGAAATAAGGAAAAAAAAAATGACTGGATGGGGAGCAGCAGGGAGAATATGCTGCTTTTCACACTTTAGGCAAAGTTTGTATTAATGTTGCATTTAAAAGAGCTCTGCTCTTCAGTGTTTCCCATCTGGCATTTCAACAGAGCCAAAAACCTTTTAAGAACAAGAAATATTTTTTCAATCCCAAGGATAACTTCAAACTTCTGTTCAGAGTTAAATGTTACAGAAACACATGTGATGCTTGTAATGGTTTTAGTGTAAAGGTGTTAACACTGTAATATGTAAGTAAATTCAAAGAGCTAACCATACTGAAACTGCCTGTTTTAACATTGATGTGGTTTTTCCCTGTGATTTTTGTTTAATAAACTGAAAAATTTCATGTTTCTTTTCTTTCCATCTTAGTTAAACAGTGATTCTGCCATAGATGAAACAATATCAGACCACGCTGGTTTATCACTTCAGTCTCAAGATTCCACTAGCAGTGTGGGAACAGAAGAGGTGCTTCAAATCAGAACTGAGACCCCAAGTTTGGAGGCTTCTCCTCTAGATAACTCTAGCAACCAGCTGCCTGAGGTGGGGAGAAATGTGGGCTGGTGCATGGCTGATCTTGGCTCCTTCTAATGTTTATTAGCAACTTTGGCTTTCTTTTCAACTGAATTTTCATCTGTTACACTGATTATTTGATTTGCTTTTAATATTTCTAACCTGTTGGAATGTTGTTACAAAATGTTCCCTCATTTTCAAGACTGCTGGAGATGGACTGAGGGAATTTACCACAGGTTAAAAATATTCTTGAAGGGCTGAAAATGATCATTTTATGGTGCAGAATGAAGATAGGCTAATATGCAAGATGCTTTTATTTGAGATGGTTGAAATCCTTCTTAAGCAACATTTTCTTTCAAATCTTTTTTACTTCCTTTTTTTTTTTTTCCCCTTCTTTCTTTGGATTAATTTGATTGGTGCTATATGGGAATAAAACCTCAGGCCAGCTGTGTTAGCAGTTGGTTGCATTAAATAATCCTTTAAAAAGAACCACAGATGCTAGTGGTGTAGTTTTTTGGAAAGGCCTGTGTGGACAGAGACAGATTTCAAGCTAATGGCCGCCTGCAAATCTGTGAGTACTTTAGTTCTTCTTTTTAAAAAAAAATCTTTTAAATAATTTAAATTTTTTAAAACCCCTAATTTAAAATAAAACTTTCACCTGCTACAACTCCTACAATATTTAGCAGCTTCAACTAAAACCTCTGTACATTGTTTGGTTGGGGTTTTTTTAGTTTGAAGTGGCTTGTTTTAGGTGAACCTTTTATCTCTTCTATTAACATTATTGATGCTACTGACAATTTTATTTTTCTTTGGATAAGCATTGATAATACCATCCTTTACAGAACATACAGTTTTACTGAATTTTACAGAAAATTAAGCTATTCCTTCTTTCATTTGAATAACCAGCACATGGTTTACACTTGGAACAAGTCTTCAGCCAACTGGGTTTAACAGTTGACTGACAAGTGACTGGGGTTTCTGAACAAAAGCTTTAGTTCTACCTGTTTGCTGCCTAGAAAATCACTCATATTGACAGGCAAGCCACTCACCTAGCTAACATTTAATGAAGAAACAAGACATAGTTACAGTACAACACAGGACATACAGTACAGTATAACAGGGGAAGTGTGGGTGACTGGTTTCCTCTGACAAAATCCTCACCTTCTAAAAGTGTAACTGTGACTTTTATAAAGCAGCTTTTCCTATTCATGATGATTTTGTATATGCTTTTTTTTTCAAGTGTTTGCTTACACTGCAGTTTGATAAATTGTCTAAACTTGTGTAGAGTGCCTGTACACAGATTGTCAGATGGTTCTTTTAGCACTTCATCTGTTCTCTACGTGTCTTTGTTCCAATAGAATTTTGGCTGAGGAATAACAATCTGGATTAATTTTTTTTCACACATAGGATAGATGTTAAGTTTTGATAACAGAGAAGTGATATATAAACTGGGATGTAGTTTAGTTGTTTCTCTTGTAGAGGTGCTGAAGAATTAAGCAAATAGTTTCCTTACATGTATTTGGCTGATTCACAGTGATAGCATGTATCTTTGCAAAAAGGGCAAAAAGGAAATTTTGTGTTCCAGCTGGTAGTTTACAATCTAAATATTTTCTATTTTGTAAAGTATGTTTTACAAGCTAAGTACATGAAAGTTTCTGACTGAAATTATTCTCTAGTTTATAAGGGAATGGTTTACTTTAGATAATTTTCCTTACATTCTGTGCAGTTGTCAACTATATATATCACATTTTTAAGATACTTTTAGGTACTTGCATGTTGGTAGTAAAGACATGTCCATCTGTATCCCTTATAGGTACATCTACCAGACATTGTCACTGCAGCTTTGTATTGTATGTTAGCATCTATAATAGAAAAGGACTACTGCTTCAAACCAAATTATTTTCTGTGATACTGTAGAAGTGTCTTGTGTTCCCATGTGCTTTAGCTGCTCAGTGTGACCAAAAACAAAAAAACAAAAAAAAACCCAGATTCAACTTTCACAAAAAAAGGCATTAGAAGCACTAAGAATGAAAGAGTGTGATAATTTATGCCTTTAGGAAATAGCAAGTCCAAGCAAGTCCAAGAAAATGTTACTGTGATTCCACAGAAAAATCCAGTAAGAAGTTTCAAACAGATTCATCATAAATTAACTAAATCTGAATTTTTCTGTTCAATATAACAATGCTAATGAATATAATAATGCTAATGGAGGAAGAGGGAAGGGAGAAGGGGTCATTCTAATATTACCTACCTGACTTCAGTCATCATCTGTGTAATTGCCAGTGATTGAAAGCCTACATTTAGAGATTCCAGATTAAACCCTTAAAGCTCAGTATATGAACAGTAATGGCAAAATAATAAAAGTAGTGGAATAGCCCTTTTCCATTGTTCATCTGCTGCACTGTTGCTCAGTTATCATCTAGAAACTTCTTGAAAATGAGTGCAGAAAGGAGGAATGTTCTGTACTTTGGAGTTCCAGACCCCAAAGGCAAGCATAAGGCAGTCATTTTGATCTGCCTAGAGAAGTAAAACATGAAAGTCTTGATTGTGTTTGTTGTGATCTAAATATGTTTGAGGTTGTTTGAAGATATTTTCCTGGGAGTGTTAAAAGAACAGACTTGAGTGTATTTGAAAAATTGTATTTGCTATAAATAAGTCATATTCTAGAATATTCATATGAACAAAGAAGTTCTAAACATTACAAATAGACTGGCTGTCCTTGCTCAAGTAAAATTGCACAGGCAATCTGAAGAACCTGAATGACTCAAGTATAAATGTGTGTTTTTGAACAATTTTTACAACTCAGTTACTTTGCTGTAGTATGATGTAGTAAGAATACATCAGCCTTGACAGTAAATGTAATAAGCATATGTTTGATTCACAGGAAGGCAGTTCAGCAGTAAGGGATGAACAGGTTAGCACTGCTAGTGAAGACACTGGGTTGTATCTACTACAAGAGCAACAAGACTGTCTGGTCTGTCATGAATCTCTGGAGTTGGAAGAGACACCTGAACTGGCAGAGGCTGCAGCTCCCGAGAGCTATTCTGAATCTATCTGTGAAGAGGATGTCACTCTTGCTTTGAAAGAGCTAGATGAGAGATGTGAAGAAGAAGAAGCTGACTTCTCTGGTTTGTCTAGGTAAGGTTAATCTTGGTTAAAAGTAACAGAAATTATGTGTTCTCAGCACATGAATCAAGCAGATTAGACTTTCTGCTGGTGGGGGATTTTCCATGAAAAATCTCTGAAGTTTATTTACACTAAGCAAAGAAATGAAAAACCCCATAGTTCTAGCTTGAGGAGGAACAAAGGTGATTATTTATAGGGTTGATACTGGAGTTAGAACTAATATCTGAACATTTTTGAGCTTTGCTTATAGATATTATGCAAAGGATTATATTTTAGCTTTTGAGCTTTGTGCCACTAAAATGAGTGTATCTAAAAGCAACACCCACACTTCTCATTTAAGACATACTTGGTGCCACTGTGAATGAGGTTGTTACTGAGAAAAACAAGATGTCTTTAATAAATTATTTTAATAAACTGTCTGTCCTTGGAATCCTCCTACATGTATTTTTGCTGCATAAGTACAATTATACAATGAGAACTGTCAAAATACATCATTCCTTGTCATAGAGAAAATTTTAGCAATTAAGTTAATGACTATAAGTAGTAGCATTGATTAATTTATAGGACATATTTTTATTGAATATTTGATGCCTAATAGGAAGTACAACTGCAGAATGCTCTTTGAACAAAGGTCCATTGAATTGATTGCACATAAAAATGGAAGTGTTCCAGTCTGTCTCTGCTCACTTAGGATGTTACTTAAGACAGTTATAAAATAGCATTACACTGCTAAATGACCTCTTGTGTTTCTCCTAAGGAAAGCTAAAATTTGTTACGGATTTGTGAACCATATGTTTAGACTAATTAAAAAATTGGAAGAATTGAATGTTAATTCAGCTACTGGGGACAAGAAAAAAGTTCCAGTTTCTGAGTCATGTGCTGTATATAGCTGTATATAACCTACAGATAAACCCTTTGTAGATAAATAATAAACTTTGGGGGTATTTGAGAGTATAAGCAATTTTTTGCAGTAGCAAAAGTTTTTGATTCTTTTTTCTTGGTTCATAGTTACCTTAGATGATTATTAATTTTACAAAACTGTTCTGAACTCCAGATTCTTATTTTTTTCTTGTTACCAAAAAGTAAGGTTTTTTTTCCTTAAAAATAAATGATTGAGTTAATTTCTGTTATTTGTTATTTGTAGTCAAGATGAAGAAGAACAGGATGGCTTCCCAGAAGTACAAACTTCCCCACCTCCTTCCCCATTCCTTTCTGCCATACTGGCAGCTTTCCAGCCAGTGGCCTACGATGACGAAGAGCAGGCCTGGCGCTGTCACGTCAATCAGATGCTGTCAGACACAGATGGATCTTGTGCTGTCTATACATTTCATGTGTTCTCCAGATTATTTCAGGTCAGTGAACTGCCAGTGAAATCCTTTCCTCCTGTTTTCAGAATATTTTCCCCCTCCTAATTTCAAAAGCCACCGGATTACATAGCAATGAGCCTTAGAAAACAAATCAAAACCAGACAAAAAAACATTGCTAAAAGAATGTTATATGGTCATCCATTATTTTTCCATGGGATATCTGCTGTATTCATATCTAGGAGTTATTCTATTCAGGAAAAAAACAACAGCTCAAAAAAACCAACCCAGTTCAGTGTGTTTCTTTTAAGCTCCTAGTTTAGTTTGTGTTTCTTCTTTTATTTTCTGAACATCAGCTTTTCTGTGCTCATTACAGAATTAATGACTTACTCCTGGGTTTTCTGTGGGATTCATTATTATGGGATCACAGCATGACAAACATTAGTGTTTATCTTGAATCTGTCTTGTGAGAAAAAGTGGTTTTCTGCAGAGAAGTAATTGAAACACCAGGAGATCCACTAAAGGTGGAAGCTTCCAGGACCTCTAACTATATTTACCACATAGATCTGGTATCCAACAAAAAATGCCTGTAGCTTAATTTTACTGTCTCACTTCTCCCTGTACGTAGGGGATGGTTTCTTCTACATTTGCAAAGTACCACTTGGATGTACATTATTATTTGCATAGTAATTATTATTTATTATTAGCTGTAGTTGCCTTTCACACATTCATTCATTTCCTGAAAGGGAATTCTAATTCTCTTGTGTTCATTAAAGAGGGAGATAAAAAGAAAGATGGAACTTTTAGTGTCTTGACAGGATAACCTTCAGTCAGCTGGAAAGGTGGAGTCTCTGGGAAAAGGGGGAAAAACAATCCAGGGCTTGAGCCTGAGCAAAGAAGTTGTTACTAGGTGCAGGGATAGGTTACAGTGACTAAAGGAGACCCTGGAGGCCTTGTTTGACCGAAGTTTTCAATTTTACCTTTTGGCTTATGAAGTGTGTTTATATTTGCATCTGTAAATATCATCTTTTTATAGTTTTATTCTACACATAACTTCAGAGGATTTATGAAAGAATATATAGCAAAGCAGAGTGTTGTGTTAGACCAAGCCAGAAGTCTATGCAGTTGAACATAATACACATGGGACTGATTTTTGAACAAGGCAGAAACCCTGCAGGTGGCAGTTTTGGACACAGATCGTGCTACACAGGTCATATTCTGATTCATAAAACTGTGCATATCATTTTCTGCAACACAGACTTTTGCAAAGGAATCAAAACAATATCTATATTACATAAAGATGAATAGTCATCTGGCTACACTGCCTTAATGTGAAAGGAGTCATCTTTATATATACTAACTGTTTTGATTGATTGATTCCATTTTCTGGAGCTAGTTTTACATAAACATTCAGAGCAAATTCTGTATTAGTTTGTCATTTAATGATAAAAATATATGCTGTCATGATGGACATTTTCCCTGAAATTCTTAATCTACAAAGGTGGAGGAGGAGAGGTAGTAAAATACAGTGTAAAATAAATGTTTTTCTGGTTTTCTTTCTAGACCATTCAAAGGAAGTTTGTATCTATAACAAATGATTCAGTCAGCTTCCTGGGAGAAAGCCTCCAGCGCATTGGAACAAAGTTTAGAAGTTCTCTGGAAGTGATGATGTTGTGTTCAGAATGTCCAACAGTCTTTGTGGATGCAGAAACGGTAAAAATCTTGTGATTTTTACACTGAAAGATCTCTTTTCTTCAACATTTTTCTGTAATGTGCAAAATCATGTTGGAAAATAGCAGTGCTCAAGAAGATTTTCGAATTTGAATAAAATATGTTCTGTTTTGCCTCTTAAATGATTGCTCTTTAAAGTCACTAATTGAAACATATGAATAATTTGGGGTTGTTAAAAAAAAGGCTTTTTATAATTGAAATCAGAAACAAAATACAATATTAAGTAGCCACTATTATCATGAACATATTCATGTTATAATATAAATAAACATAAATGTGTGGAGCAAAGCTGAGGTAGCAGCCCCTGAGAAAAAAAAAAAGCTATTTTGAAGCTGTGTGAAAAAAGGCAATCTCATTAATGGTAGAAAATTCTTCAAATATTCACAGTTCCTGCTCTGACAGTTTCTGGGATAGTACAGACTGAAGCCTTTGCTGGTGGTATAGTTTGTATATTGAGAAGGGCAAATAACACTCACTGGACCATCCTTACATTGCTATGGGAGCAATCCAGCAGTACTTTTTATTCCATTTTTCCAGCAGTACTTATTATTCTATTTACACAAGCTGTCCATGTATCGAATATTATTCTTCTTCCTGAAAGATCTGGAAACCCTTTTGAAATCTCTTTTTTCAGATGTACTGCCTTTCTTATTTTGGAATCAAAACTTCTGTTCACTGATGTAGCTGATATAGCTACATGTGTTAGTTTACTAAGTCTAGGGTGTCACAATTGATCTGTACTCAACAAATTCTAATTTGATTGGTTTTCCAAATGTGGGAAAATAATAATAATTTAGATAATAATATGGATTATAGTCAGATGTTACATGACTACACAGGTAATTGCTTTTATCTTGCAGCTACTGTCTTGTGGTCTGCTAGAAACATTGAAGTTCAGTGTTCTAGAGCTGCAAGAACACTTGGATACCTATAATGTCAAAAGAGAGGCAGCAGAACAGGTGAGTCTCTTACATTTCAAAACAAAAAGTACTAGAACTCAAGAAAACATTGCAGGTGTTTCTCAACATAGGTATCTGAAAGTACACTGTGGATAAAAATTCTGAAATAAAATCCTATTTCCCTCCCTTACTACTATTCTATATGTATAATCTGAATCTGAGACTTCTGTGTAATTATTTTTTCTTGCATATATTTCTGAAATTTACTTTCATGGAATCATAAAATATTTTTGACATGAATATCAGTAAGTCATGGTAGGTTTATTTCTTTATGAACCTTATGGCAGATTTTTCATAGACTAGAAAGGTGGGAATCACCTCCAGACATTTACAGATGTGAGTAAAGTGCACTCTTAATATTTAGGGATTGTCAATACAATAGAAGAAATCAAGAAAGCAATGCATTTTATCCTAATATAGATACTGACTTGTTCAGCTAACACATCTTCAGACTTCTTTTTGTTGACTGGATCACCACTGACTGTAATGAAAGATTAAAATAGCTGTGGCATAAATAGACACAAAAATTTAGGTCTCTCATCCTGCAGCTGGATGCCTTTCAGCCTGACATTTATGTCAGTTATTTAGAATAATACATTTTAGTTTTCAAGGCATATGTTAGAGTTATATCCTTTTTCAAACACAAAGTTTTAAAGTTGCAAATGTCTGTAGCAAAGGACTGTCTTATGTTTTTGTGAACCTTTGTGTGAAGTTCAAAAATGAAGATACTAACTTCAGAAAATTGATCCAGGTAAGATTTCTATTACAAGAGCTAAAAGAAAACAAGCACCTACAATCAGATTGCAGGTACAGGGAGAAAGAGCTTTTGGTGTAGAGAGAAAATTATTCCAAGTGAAATTAAATGTGCATTTGAAGGAGCATTTGACAGATCTCAGCAGCCTGTGAGGCCATGACAGTGGCCCTGTAGATGAGTTTCAGTGATGCAAAACAGAACCAGAATTCAAGCCACGAATCTTGGCAGGGCTGTATTTTGTAGCACAAATGCTCCATGTTTCTTGATTGTGCTGAGTTTATTAGGAAATGATGGCCTCTGCATTGCAAAGATTGCTGACAGCTCATCTGTTGAGTAGAATAGAAATCTACTTTTTTTGTGGAAAGGATCTCAAAAGAAATGTGGTTTTCTCAAAACTGATGCCAACGTGTGTCACACGGCACTGGTAATGCAGATAAACTGTTGCCAGGACCCAAGCCAGCATTTCTGCTGAAGACCTGCTGCAATTTTTGCCCTGCTCTGTGGTAATAACAATTTATTTGTAAACTAACTCATGAGGTCCAATATAGTGAGCTACATTCTGTCGTTTAGGCTTAATAAGAAACAACTTGCTCATCTAATGACTAAGATTACCTTACTCTGTAATATTTCATGTCTGATAATCTCCAGTGTGTAATGCTATGAGAAAATGTCTTTTTTTCATCATTTTAGAGAGCTAGACTGAGGCAGAGAGGCTGATTTGTCCCAGGGTCACATGTATATACTTAGAATGGTGACTATGCAAACTATCAAGGAATTTTCCATATATAAATTCCTGATTTAGCCTACAGTGTATCATAGCAGTAACAAATTGTGGTGTTTGGTTGATTTGCCAAAGTATGATGAGTTAAATGTGTCCCTTTCAGATGGCCATGAATTCACTTCATGTATTTTTAGCTAATTTTGCACTGCCACATATCATATTAACATAAATGGTGAATATGAGATGAAATGGATATTAAATAGGTTGGGGTTTGCATTTGACTTTACTTGCTAAAGGAACATGGTATCAGTCTGGTGGCTTCTGTCATTGTATCATAGTGAGTGTTGGTTTTCTGTAGTGCAGCTGTCAGAAAGGGTGTCCAGTAACATGTTTCTGTCATCAGCCTGTCTTCTGCCACAGCATTTTTGAGTGACAGAAGCAGGAAATGTGTTCAAGGGATTAAGGACTTGTTTTTAAAGCATCGAGTCACTTTGCATAGTTTTGTTTTTATTTAATAATTTACAAATAAAAAGATGCAGTCCTGAGAAGAAATACATAGATTTGACCAGGCATTTCTGACTCCTGATAACGTGTCAGGTTGCTAATTTAGTGTCATGTTGTTAATTAGTGCATTATGTAATTTATTTAGCATATTAATTTAGAAGTACTGACTAGTTAGATCATTTATTTTTTGTAACTTAAAAAAAAATAATTTGTTAGCTGTTGGTCCTCAGGTTTTCTTGGTATATTAGATAGTATATGTAGATGATAGTATATGTAATGTTTTTTTATAATAAAGTAAATATAAATTAACAGCCATTTAAATAAATATAATTCACATCTTAACCTGGTATCCTCTAGAATCAACCACTGAAAAAGCTGTACATTAATTTATTTAATGACAAATAATTAACATTTACACCTAGTAGGTGATGTTAGTCACTGTCAGTGCTGTATGTTGTACTAGCATTCACATGAATCAAGTTTAAAAAGTAAGAGGCTAGGACTGCTGTTGCTTGAAACTCTTACCTATACACTAAGACAAAGTGCCTTTAATTCCTATAGAGAGCTGCTTGGGATGTCTGCTTTGTGGTTAATCTGGCAAACCAACCTGTGCTATGAGTAACACCAACCACAGACTCTTCTCTAGGTTCAGCTTCCAGTAACACTCTTCACCCTGTATTTTTATAGGAGATATATAAGGAAAACATAAATTACTGTAAAGCAATTATTAAATATTTTATTTTCACACATCTACTGCTGTTTCCAAAAAGAAAATATAGGTCTTTCTACCATGCTGAACATACATTCTGTAAAAAAATCTTCACAAATTGATTTTGTCACCTTTTTGGAGCTTCTGTTGTTTGTTTGCAGGGAAACTGCTTTGACTTCATGTGTGTATTAGGGACAAAGATGCTAAATCAGATAAATGTAACAGCATATAAGGTTATATGTGTCTCATAACATTCTAGACATGCCCTTTATTCAGACAGGTTTTAAGATTTAAAAAGATCTTAAAAGGGCAGTGTGTGAAAATAAATACCAACTTCCCAATTGCTGATGCTGTTTGTTCCAGTACAAACCCATTCCATTGTTACTGGTGAAAAATGAGATTTGCTGTGTACGTTGGTATCCATGTCACTAATTGGAACTGACACCACCATGTTCAGAGAATTCCATTTCTCCTCTTGATAAGCACACAGGCCTAGTTAATTCAGTAAGTAACCTTTATTAAATTGAGCAGATAGGAAATCACATTTTTCTTTTTCTTGCATCAGACAAAGGTCAGAAAAAGGTCACTAAGATTTCCTGTGAGACTCAAGATATCAAGCATGCAGTAAGCTAAATTATTCTTCCTTGGATGTATAGAGCCTGTTCTTCATTTCAGAGGATAATCTGCACTTTATCTCAACATGATGCATTCCCATTTCAGTAATACCCAAATTACCTCATGCTTGCAGTTGTTTGCACTGTGCAGAGAAACAGACTGGGCACTGTGTCAATGAGATGATCAGGTCACATTGTCCAGGAAGAGCATATTTGATTCTGCAAATGCTTTATATTAACACTTTCAGATGTGAATGTTTGGTTAAATACAGCCCTGTGTTCATGCAGATCCCACTCTGTTTCATGATTGCATTGTTTAAGGTGAGAATATCTCCCTGGCTTGTGTGAACTGGAGGTGATGCTCCCACTGAAGAATTCATATTCTCTTCTTTCTTCCAGTAAACCTGTCCTTACATCTGGTTACACAGCAGAACACTTTCCTTCTTCCTGTTTCTAAAGTAGTCCCAAGAAATCTAACAGGCATACTCTCTAATTTGAAGTAGAGCTGAGAGACCATGTTGGTGTAACCCTTGTGCAGCAAGTAAAGAGAAAATATTATTTAATTTAATGAAAAGAACTTTCTTCTGCCTCCACCCTTCCACACATCTCACTGTAAGAGCACCCAGATTCAAGCACAGATTGGTATTTCTGCTAAAATTTACAGCCCATCTGAGTAATGGAGGCTACAGGAGATTTACAATGGAAGGGACACAATAAATACTACAGAGTGACATATGAGAGTGGAAATTGTTAATGGTAACAACACTGGTAAACATTTGATTTAATATCAAAATTTCTCATGTAATCTGAGAATGTGCAAGACTTGATTTATGCAATTTTAGCACAGTCTTCAGTTGGCTCTGTTTCAGATGATATTTAGTCTTGTTAATATTTATTTTGCAGTGGCTAGAAGACTGCAAAAGAACATTTGGTAGTGATGATGGTATTCATGGCACTAACACAGATGCCCAGGTAGGTGTATTATCATTTGTGAGTCTCTGGATATGTGATTAAAAAAACATCTTATCTATTGCACAGAAATTCCAATATTTGCAGAGAGATTAAAAATGTATGAACAGCTTTTCATTTTGGTTATCATCATATCTTTTAGAAACTCAAATTCTTATGAAGCAAGGGTCTAATAAAAAGGGCTCTTTTTAATAAAAGTTGGCAACCCTTCTTGGGTTCTAGACTTAGTGTTATTGAGTAGATAAGCAGACAAGATACCATCTGTGTACCAGCAAGTCTGCTTTTCTGCAGCTGTTTCCAGAAGAAAAAATATTAGCATTCTGCCTATATGCTCAAATAAACTGTCTAGACAAAAACCTCTATGGAATTTAATATCATTATTACTATATAAATACAGAGGACCTTTCAGGAGCCAATATTTGAGTGGGAAAGAACAAGGAGAAAAGCATCAGTATGACAAAAAACTCATGAACCACTTCTGTCAAAATATCATCTAACAATAAGTGAAGTTACCTATTAATATTAGTTCAATATTTTGTATGTCTTTGCATGGAAATCACCCATGTTTAATATTACTAATTGCTATAGGAATGTAAAGGTTTTCCTCAAGTAGACTAGGACTTTTTTATTTAGACTCTATTAACTGATGCTTTTGGTCATGTTTCTGCTGCTGAAAATGTCATTTTCAGCAACAGAAATGTCTGCTGTGGGCATGGACTTCTTTTATACAATTTTAATTTGCTTTCATACATGTTTGAGGGTTTTTTAATGTAATCACAAAATGCACCTGAATTTTCAGAGTAGTGAGGCATGATAATATCCTGATTTTGATACTGCAGTGAAATTGCACATTAAATAAAAAAATCATGTGGATAAGCATAGGTAATTGCAAAATAATTTGCTGCCATTTGCAAGGATTTCTGCTTTGCCCTGTGAATACAACATTTAGTGTATTTTACTCAGGTTATGTCTTCAAAATACTGACTGTTATTTGTTGAGAAATATGTAACAATACTTATTATTTCAATACAGTAAATGTTCTGTGTATTAATTTTTAAAAGCATCATTTATGCATTTCAGTCCATATTTAGAATGTTTATATACACCAAGAAACTGTTCTGACATTTAACTCTTGAAGCATAACCATTCTTGAACATAAATGTCCCTGTTCTCCCTGTATAGCAAGGGAAACCCAGAAATGGAGGAAAAGACCTAAGAAGGCTTTCATTTAGCTGGACAGAGAGAATCCAGCATTCTGAGTCAGGCAGTTTTGTCTGTGCTTTTCTGCAGTGTTGGAAGATAGCCTCTGTAAAGGAATTATGTGCCCATTGACACTGATTATTTCTGGGGATCTGTTTTGATTTTGGTTGTCAGTCCAAGCCCACAAGGCATGCTGGCATTTTTTTCTTAATGTCCTCCTTGCACTTGCAGGTTCTGTTAAAATAATTTTAACATAGAGTAGCCATTGAGAAGAAAGAGTCCTGTTATTCTGCTTCATAAACATATACAGCTTATAGAAATTCTGAATTTATTCCCAGAATCTTCGAGTGGCTTGAAGGAGAGAGAAATTACCAAGTGTAAAATCACTGTAGTGCTAAAAACATGTAACTGTTGTCTTGTTCAGGAAACAGAGCTGCTTCATTCAACAGTTATTTTTCATTCACTAACACAAATAAGATTTTCTTACTAATTTTTAGCACTCTGGTCAATACAACTAAGGAATAGTGAGATGAATTCTGTTCTGGCTTGTGCATTGCCAGCAGACCTGCAAGTAAATCTAATTACTGGATTTTTGCTATTAGTACTTACATGCAAGCCTGTAAGTATGTGTCTGGACTCTGCCTACACTGTTTGTACAGGAGGACTGGCACGCAGCAAAATCAGATTATTTCTCAAGAGAGCAAGTATGTGAAAGACACTGAAGCAGTGCAAAGCCATTTTTCAAGGAAAACTTGAATTTTTAGAATAGCTAATTTTTAGAATAGCTGTCTGTTAAGCACATAGTGTATAACTTACTGCCCACATTGAGTTTAACTGTGCACATAGTAAAGCTCAGCTGCTTCTGCCTGTTGGAATTGGACAGCAGTTGCATCTTCTTGTATACTATCACCTTACTACCTCCTTAAATGCCATCAGTACACTTGGCAATGTACAAAGCACAGAAATAAAGTCCCTGTCCCTAGTCTGACAAATATATTTTGTGACAAGTTCTCTCCCTCTTTCCCAAATATTTTTCTGAAACAGTTTGTAAAAACCAAGTGCAATTAAATTCCAGAAATCTCACAGGGAAGTGCTGAGAATTCAGTTTAGTAAAGCCAAGAATTCTATAAACTGATTCAGAATCCACATGAACATTACATCTCACATTTTAAAAGGCATTATTTTTGCTTAAACTATAGTGTTAAGTAAGAATCATTGCACAGCCATGCAGACCTAAGTGTCCTTGGGTTTGATTTTCTTAAATTTGCATTCCTTTATGACTATATCAATACAATATCAAGACCAGACAGGCTTGTAAGTGAAATATGGTACATTGTGGGACAACAAAGCCAATGCTGTCTATCCATAGTTTTAGCAGGTAATTTCAATTCAAATTCAGTCTCACAGTTTTGTCCATTCAGGGTATATTTGAGGCATGTTACATGTATTTCTTCCTCCATTTCACCTGGGACATCTTTTACGCTAATTCAAATTATTTCCTACACTAATTCTTAATCTCTTTTTCTTTCTTTGTATTTTTGTGACCTGCTCATCTTCTTGCTTAGCAAATGGAAATTCTAGCAGTAAGTGACAGTTCTTGATTTATCAAATACTTAACCATGCCAGTCACCAAACTCGTCTTCATCTGTTTTGTCCATTTGTGACATAGTGATGTCTTGTCATAGACTATTACAAAAATGCTGTGTGCTTTTTTTTATGCATCATCTAACCCATTGAACTGTTGGTCCTTTGTAGATAATAGGATCCTGTACTTAGTAGAATGTTACAGATGATTCCATTAGCTCTAGCTTTTATGCCTGTGCGTAAAGCAATATTAACAGCACTTTGACTAGTGTTTTAGATGCATAAAAATGGAAGCAAAACAGTGCATAAGTTAATTCTGCTGTTTAATTTCCTTAAGAATATACCACGTGGTAGTTTCTAAAATAGATTCCAAGCTACCTTTTATAATGGAAACATTATTCTTGCCTCCAAGATGTTATTTTTCTCTTCTCACTCCATCAGGCAGTATTAAGCTAAGGGCCAGGTTCTGTATTGTGCTTTTGCCTTTATATGAATAGTTATGAAAGATTCCACATTTACAGACCACAAACTTATTTTGGATATTAGATGTTGAATTTAAAACAGTAAAATATCAACAGTAAAAGTAAGCCATCTATGAAACTCTTGTCTTGGAACATGACATTTCAAAATTCCTTTTGAATCACTTCACATCCCATCCCTCTTCTTGGAACTGTAACTTACTAGAAAATGAACATGAAATCTCCATGAGTAAGGCTACCTGTAAATCTAGAACTGAATTAAGCTTTCACCTGCTTTTCATTAGCTTCCTGCTACATTAGCCTCTAAATCTTCCTGGCATTTTCTTAAGTAAGCAAAATAACTACTTTTTATTTTGCACATTCTATATTGAAGAAGTTGTCACTGATTGTCTCTTTGTATTGTTCAGTAGATGTTTTGTGCTTCCTGTATATAATGATATTATTTACACTTGTAGGAGCTGGAGTTGTGTCGGAGGCTATACAAGTTGCATTTCCAGTTGCTGCTTCTGTTCCAAGCCTATTGCAAACTCATCAGCCAAGTAAAAACAATCAAAAAAGAAGCAGAGGTAATAAAAACAAAGCCATTTAGCTGCTGATTTACATTTTTAAAGCCAACCCTTTAAAATACATCGTGATAACATTTCATCAGTGGGACATCTTTTTAGAAACTGAAGGAGGGCACCAGCTGTTTTACAGTCAGTAACAGATTTAAGTAGGGCTTGCAAGAATTTTCTGAGATGTTCAGAGACTTTTGTACAGCTTGAAAGCCCTTAGGAATGCAGGGAGTCCAGTGGTGAGGATTTGAAATGTTTCAGTAGTGCTTGTGTATTCTAATCAAGCTACAATCAAGGCACATCAACTCCAATCAACAGTTCTGTGAAGCCTCATTCCATCACCCCACTATTTCCCACTGATTTATGTAACTCAGTCACTTCAGCCACCATTCAGTCACTCCTCAACCTTAGATGCCATCATAAGTACAGTTAGTAATAGTTCTAGACACCTTATGCCTGATTTTCAGTTGTGCTAACTTTAGGAGTAACATGTAGCCTTCACCTGTGCACATGGTATATATGTGTTGTTGAGTTCATCTGAATGCATTAGGCTGTTAATAATGTCTTAATAATAATGTCAGGGGAGAAAATTCTCCCCTGGGTTTGTAATACAATAAAGAGAGATAGCAGGGTAAAAATAGTCCTGGTCTTGCTTGATATCATAGGGCTGAAAATGAAAAAGCAGGATTAAAGTCTTGGGGGTTGGAGTAGCTTAGGAAAAAAAATACATTCCTCATTTTATATGTTCAAATTTTTGTAGAATTCTGCAAATAAGTGAGGTCATTTCTGTCTGGAGAACACTGTGGAAGGTCAGCTTCATGTCAGTCCCTCTTCTTGCCTAAGTTAGTCAGATGGAAATTGTATTCTGAGTGACAGCCTTATCTTTGACCCATACCTCTGAGCCCAAGACAATGTGCTACAGACTGGCTGCTCTACAGTTACTCTGCTGAGTTACCAGTTGTTTCTTGCTCAGATTTAAGTCATCCTGGTAGTAACACAATTGCTGCTGTACTTCTCCAAGGTGTTTAGTTCTTGACAATTTAATTGAGGAGAAAATACATGTATTTTTTTCATTTCAAAAGGACAGAGATGAAACTTGACTGAGGAAAGCCCAAAGGCCTGCCATGCATGCTTGGGCCATTAAATTAACTATATACTTCAGCAGCTGCAGCAAATATTTGGGTGTAATTTGTCTGCCTCTCATTTCTGATTTACAAGAGGAGGAAAAACCTAAGTACAACCTGCTGAAAGTTAATTTGGCTGAAAATACATTAAAACTGAGAGGGTGACTCTTTGTTTTAGGTCATAAACATGTCTGAAGAACTTGCTGTTTTGGAGAGCTGTCTGAAGGAGGCCGAGGCTGCATCTGACAGTGGCATTGAAGAAATGGAAGTGGCAGAGGCTTCCCAAGCTAGCACAGAAACAGCTATTCACTCTCTCATCGAGACCCTGAGAAACAGGGAGTTTGTGGCAGCTGTAGCACAGGTCAAGGCTTTCAGGTAAGTGCTTAAGGATGGCTTTCAGAGCTGAGTTTGCTAATGGGCCTTTGTAATTTAAAGATAGGGATAAGCATTGAGAAGGACAAGCTCTGTTGTTTCATCACAGCTTGTTCACACCCATTTTTCAATTTACATAAAAGGCAGTTCGAGTAGTGCTTGTTCTGTAGAATTACCCCTGAGAAAACAGTCCTGTTAACTCTCAGGATTCTACAGAAGCAGCATTTCTCTTGCATTTTCTTCTTCAGTTCAAATGTCTGATTAAAAGAACACGAATATTTACACATTTAATTGTTTGTTATTTCACTGTTTAAATGCAAATTGTGTTTTTACAGATCTATGTGGCCCCACGACATCTTTGGCAGCTCTGAAGATGACCCAGTTCAAACACTGCTGCACATTTATTTCCGCCATCAGACACTGGGGCAGACTGGCAGCTTTGCAGTGGTAGGCTCCAACCAAGACATGTCTGAGGCCAGCTCAAAGCTGATGGAGCTGAACCTAGAAATTCGAGAGTCTCTACGCACGGTGCAGTCCTACCAGCTCCTAGGGAAAACTAAACCAGGAATAAATCTTGTCAGCACTGGATTCTGAACAGCTGTCATGTTGAAAAGAACTGATGATGAAGACACTTCAGACTATTATTGAGCACCTTTCATAGAAAAAAAAAAAAAAAGGAAAAAAAAAAGAAAACCTCCAGCAATCCTGACAACCAACACAGTTTCATCACAGCAAGAAATTGTTTCATCAAAAGAAAAAACCTGAAAGTTGAACATCTTATTTGACTACTCTTTCTACACAGTAGCTGTGTGACAGTAGTATTTTTTTATTAAATTTCTGTATAAAAACTACACGAACACAAAAGGGCTTCAATGTAATGCATACATATGCATTATTTTCTGTTGTAACAGAACTGTAACTGGTGTTTGCAGTAACAGCCTCTACAGGTTGAATTGGTAATGCAGGTAGGATGAGGCTAAACTCAAGGCTGGTTTGTTTTGGCTGAAGACCTGCAAGGCTTCCTGACTTTCCAGCAGCAGTAGATGGAAGCATCAGCTAATTCCTAATGAGACACTTGGCAACATCATGAAGATTGGGTGGTCAGACGTGAGCAGAGTGACTTGGGACTGCAAAAACTGTTGACTTATGTTTTATTTGCTTTTGTTGTCTGTAACAAGGAAATGATGTGTGTGAGTTAGAATGTATGGCTATGTGACAGTTGTTTTTTGAAGGTATGGGTGATTGTTAAATAAGGTCTCAGAGCATGCTTCAAAGAGCTGCAAGATTATTTTTGAAGAAATTTTATTTTATTAGATCTAATCCTCATAGTGTGTAAATGTTAGGACATTTAATAATATTTTAAACTGGGATTTCCCAGTGTTTCTAAAAAGAAATAATATATCTGTTAACTTTATTGGAATGCTGCTCAGTTCTCTGATCAGTGCTTACGTTACAAATATTGATAACAACTAACCAAAAAGTAGCTGCCTGCAGAGACTTTAAAATGTATATTAAAGATATATGCTGCCCATCAGCAATTCTCATTAGAAGTTAACTTATTTTATTCTGTACATATTCTAGAAATTGTATAGTGCAAAACCAGTATTTTTCTTGTAAATTTGTGCAATGCACTGTTAAGACAGTAGGTGTATAAAGCTATGAGGGGAAGGGGGTTTCTCCCCACTGGTAGTCACACACATTACTTGCATTCTGAGTAGTCTGCAGGGTTCTGAGAGTTTGAATGCACATATGCATCTTCATGACTCAGTTTAAGCCTAAGGAAGTGGGACTATATAGAAAAATAGAAAGACTGACTACCAAAACATGCAAACAGGCAATAAAGTTCAGTGTCAAAGTCTGTAGCATTAAACAAACTGGATTCTGTTGAAACCAATAGCCTTTTGTAAAAAACAAAAAAGGAAAAAAAAAGGGGAGGGGGGGGAACAGATACACAACACCAGAAAAAAAAGAATGTAGTCCCATGATTCCTGTGATTTGAAAGGAACACCCAGTATTTTTATATACATCTCTTACCCACTGTGATTTTTTTAATGGGCTCTAATTCCAGAGTTTAGAATGTAGAATTGAAATTCTTAGCTCTGCCTTTTTGGGGAAATTGGACCCCACTAGAAAATTATTTATGCTGAAATGCATTAATTGAAGGCACTGTGCACGCTGTTGGACTGCTGACAGTAGTTATGTTATCCTAACAAGCTCTGTAACTGGTCAAGGCACATCCATCATCACTGTACTTTTTTTCCCTGTCCCTGATAAAATTGAATTATTTTGATGGTTTCGTGGTACTGTAGATGGTGTTCTTAATTATTTAATAAGTATTTACAGGAATAAGTAGTTTTATTTAGTGGTGCATTACACTTTTATTTACATCATCTTTTATCAGCTTTTTTTGGTAAAAATAAAAGACATTGTATCTGTCATCTTGTGCATTTTTACAAGCTAGAGTTTAAATACTTTAGCTGAAAGACTAAACACTGAGTGTAGAGGCCTGAGTGCCCTGAAACCAGGGGTTGGTTTTTTTTCATTTTAAGTCCTGTCAATGCAACAGCCTTTTCCTAGGCATCTTCTGAAGCTGTTAAAGGATATCTTCTGGAACTCAAAAGTGAATTTATACATCTTCATTTACAGCGACTAGCATGGCCTGGCCTGTGGAGCAGAAGCAGGCTGGCTGACATTTGATACAGCTTTACTTTTGTGAAGCTTTTCCAAAGGTACTTATTGTCAGCTAGGACATAAGCTGTCACCCTACATTATTTACCTGGTGCCCAGTGTGTGCCCAATCCAAAGCTATGACAAAGCTGCCTGGAAGCAGGTGAAGCATCAGAGGGCTGCTCACAGCAGCAGAGTGAGCCCACGCCTGCAATCAACCTCTTCAGAGGAAAGCTGCACAGGGCAAGTTCAAGCTCTCCCTGCAGAACTGGCAGCAGGAAGAATGTCCCTCTCCACTCTGCAGAACTACATGGGTCAGGGGTAGCTGCTTTCTGCCACGCCTGGGAACTGCTGCCCACAACACGCCATGTGTGCTGTCAAGGACCTGACAGAGCAGTGAAGTGGAAAGGATACAGAGGGGTACTTTGGCATTGAGCAGTAAAAGCATTGAATAAATTTCTGTAAGGGGTGTGACAGAGCTACTGCAGAGCAGAGGGATACTTACAGGATGAAGGAAAGCTTGCTTAATAATGCTGCCTGCTGCTCTCCACTCCTCCAAGCCTCACAACCTCACGGTAGCTGATGAAAGCAAAGGTGGCTCTTCACTGCTACCTGCCCTGTTGAGTCTTCATCACCTGCTTGCTCAGCCCAGTTGCTCTGAAGCACAGTGCACAGGCCAGAGCAGCTCAGCCTGCTCTACATCTTGTCAAAATGAAGAGACTGCTGCTTTGACTGTGCTTATTGGGGATGACAACTCCTAAATTGCACCAGATTTCACTTTAGATTATTACTGATAATGACTGCATAAGACTTGCCATTTTCACAGCAAGCACTCCTCAAAGCAATGCTTGCAATGACATCTGTATAAATACAAAGCACTTGGCTGCTCATATTGCTATATGTTGCTGTGAATTCATACTGACATGGCACAGAGCTTAACTTCTCTAATTAATTACCAAGGCACAAAGATTCAGTCTCCCCAACTGCATGTGGAAGGCAAAGAAAATATATTGAAGAACATCCTTAGAGGGAAATATGCTTAGAAATAATCCCAAATAACAGCTGGGACTGCAAGATGGGGCAGAAAGCTGCAGAGGGGACCTCAGCTCTTTGTTCCTCCCCCAGCTGGAGACTCAACACTGCTCATTACTGTTATCTACAGGTGAGTGCAAGTCACATGCATCTACAACAGGTAACTGCCCCACTGCAGTTTTACTTTAAGTTGAACAGGGCAAGCATGGAAACTGAAATCTTTAAAAGGAATATCCCTCACTCTACCAGCTTCCTGTGATACAGGAAAAGGTGCTTTAGCTAGAAGCATGAAATAAAATGGTAACATCCTGGGAGCTGTAGGTCTACTTGTTCCCAGCGAGTCTCGTGCTGCTATAATAATGAATGAAGCAGCTAATTTCTTGGCAATAAACTCATGCTGAAACTCAAGCCTTAGTTATTGCAGCAAGTTCAAGAGGCATGTTAAAATAAAGCAGGATTCCATGGCAAGATAAATTAAAACTACAAAATTAATGCTGCTCCTCTAAACATTTATTGGTACAAAGGACAATGTTCACCTACCCTGCCATACACTAGCTTTCATTTAGATGTGCTAGACCCCCAGGCACTGCAGCTGTTAACCAGCATGAGCTCAGCCTGGTTCTCCCTTGAGTTTTTCATAGGCCAATCTCAAGGCAGGTACAGGTAAGTTTATTATAGCCAAGAAAAATCAGTTTTCACATAGAAGCTTCCTCAAGAGTTGTGCAAAAGGCTTGGTGCATTACTATGCTCAGTTTTAAGCTTTATTAGTATAAAAGTGTATTTTCCTTAAATTTAAGCTTGTAATGCTTTCCTGAACTGTATCCCTGTGTGGGCCATTACCACTGGCACTACCCATAGGCCTCAGAGAGCTTCTGGGAGTAGCCACGCTGGTTCTGACACTACTCCTGAGCACTACAAGTACTATTCTTATTGCAATCCCAACCCAGAAGGGTGTGGAAGTTTGATCATTCCCCAATGGCAGACACCTGAACTGTAACTAGATCAAACTCAAGTGTAAACCACCAAGCACAGCTGCTCTTCATCTGTGGGTGCAAGCAGCAGCCAGGCAGGTGCAGTAGCATGCAACTAAAGGGCAACTCTTTTTAGCAAGGAACTTACCATCAGTGACTCCCTTCCCCAGAATTTGTTGAGAACTGACCCTGAAAGATGCATTAAACACAAACTTTCTTTGGTTTTAATCTAAAGGCAAGAACACCATCTTAGCAAGTGCAGACCAGCTGTACCAGTTTTCCCACAGCATCTCAAGCCATTTTCTAGTGAAAAACAGGTGCAGGAAACTTTCTACATGAACTAGGAGTGTGCACTCTGTGAACTATGAGGTATTTTTTCCACAAATAATGCTCTACCTACTGTACATTTTAACTTCAAGTGTTTGATTAGTTCAAGAACAGAATCAGTAAGTCATCCTTTTCCCACCCAAGTTTCTACAAGGTGCTGAGTCAGCTGCTGCCAAGATCACAGCTTTTCAAAACATTTTTAGTCTCTACCACTATGCTTCACCTGATCATTTGAGCATTCTCTGCAATACTTCTACTTGTATGCTTTCCTAGATACATCTCACCAAGTACCTTCATCAATACCAACAACAAAAAAACTCTGCTCTACTTGCAGTTCTAGAGAAAGCTCAACCAAAGCCAAAACAAACAAACAAATCAAAACAAAAAAAACCCAAACCCCTCAGATGATGTATTTGAAACTGAATGTGCTATCGCAGGAGAGGCGTTTCCCTTTGCACCTCCCACAGAGGTCCTGGCGGTGCGGCCTCTTGGGATCCACGTGGCGCATCTTCACGGGGCAGGTGCACCTCGTCCGCTTGCAGCTCTGCGGGAGAAGGCAGCGGTCGGCGGGGGCGGGCCGAGGGTGGCCCGGGGCAGAGCAAGAGGGTCCCTTACCTGGCAGGTGATGTCCTCCACACGGTACGGGTTGTAGGACTTCTGGCAGGTCCGGCAGAACTGCCGAAAATAGACCTGGAAGGGAGACGGCTCGGCAGGTGGCGGCGAGTAGAGCAGGAGGTGGGGGTGTCGGGCCGGGTCAATCCGAGCCTACCCTACCTTGTTGGTGCCCTGGACGCACCAGACGTAGGCGCTCTCCCAGCGGATGTTGCAGTCCTTGCAGTGGTAGTAACCGTACTTCTGCTCCAGGAACTGCCGGGAACAGTCGTTACTCGACGGCACAGGCGCCTCCCGGGCCAGACCCGACCCCGCTCCACTCCCCGCGGCCGCTCCTTACCTGGAAGCGCAGGCGGGTCTTGTTCGCTGCCGGCTCCCGCTTCTGGGTGACGGCCTGAGGCTCTGCCTGCGGTTCTACCTGCGGCTCAGACTTCGCTGCCGCCGCCGCCGCCGGTGCCGCCTCCTCCTCCTCCCGACTCTGCTCCGGCTCCGCTGCCGGCGGCCCTGAGGGGGTGGCCGGAC
>JANHGL010001059.1:0-14149 GCA_024611195.1 Ceyx melanurus
CCGTTGTGCCACAGCAAAAACAGGATTTCAAAAGGGAGGAGAAAAACCCTCACGAGAAACCAAAAGAAAAACCAGGAGAAAGAGGAAAAAAAAAAAAAAAAAAAAAAAGGAAAGACAAAAAAAACCCCAACACGCAGCGCGCACATACAGAGAGGCGCGCACACGCACAGGGCACACACGGGAAGGGGGCCCGGCGGCTCTGGAAGCCACCCGAGCACCCCCCTCCTCACGGCTGTCCCCGGAACAAAGCGGGGCTCAGCGGCGGAGCGGCAGGAGCCAGCGCATCCCGCCGCCGCCCACGGTTCCGGCCGCTCTGCGCTTGGGCACCGCCGGTCTCTGTGGCGGCCCGTCCGCTCCTGTCGCCGCAGCGCGGCGGCCGCGGACACGCGTGGGGCTGGGCGATCTGTCAGCCCTGCCCGGGTAGAGAGAGATCCGCCCCTCAGGCGCCACCACGGTGCAGGTGTCCGACCCCGCCGGTCTGAGCCTCCGGACCCGCGTGGGCGCCCCTGGGGCCTGGCCCTCACCCGGAGCCGAGATCCGAAATCCACCTTTTTCCACAGACATGGGCGCCGATGAGGGAGGTGAGTGTGGGGGTTGCCGGCACCCTCTACCACTCTCCTCACCTGCTTCCATCTCTCCTGTTTGCCCCACAGCCACCTGGGTTGTTCTGGGCGAGTTCCCACCCACTCTTGCCCTTGGCCGGATTGGTGGGGTTTATTAGCTTCTTTTTTTTTTTTCTTGGAACGGTAAAGAAAAACAGAACATTTGGAGCACGGGTGGGCATATGCTTTGCACAGGCAATGACCCTGAATGTGTATGTCCCCCTTCACTTCTCTGTGTCTGGCAATGCTGCCCTGATGGTGCCACGTGTGTGCAAACCGTCCTGAGACTGGTGCTCCCGCCTTTTGCTCCAGATCCACCAGCTCCTCTCTGAAGGGCAGCTACACTGAAGTAGCAGGAAAGCGCAGAAGGCCCTGCTGCAAGGAAGTGCTCGGTGGTGGCCTATTTTCAACAACGCCTTTACCTGTCTTTCTGCTCCCTCTCCGCTTTTTTCTGCCCACAAGCACACTGAGGAGATGATGGTAGATAACACATACTTCCCGGACACAACTCCTCCTCTTCTGAGTTCAAAGTGGCCATCATGTAGACTGAGCTGTGGTTTCTGCTCCTTCATGCACTCCACAAGGACACAATGCAGGGTTCCTCCCTGGGGAAGCATGTGTGAGGGCAAATGGGATGCTTCAAGATGCTGACCATATGGCTGCCCTCCTGCTTCTTTTTGGGTGGGCCTTTACCTGGCCACAGTGAACTATGAAGATGAAACCAAAAGGAGGGTTAACTGTACCTCATCTTTCCCTGGGATGGAGGCAGAGCTGGGTTCGTGGGTGCAGTGAGGTGTGGCAGATGAGATGAAAGGTTCAGTTCTGAGTGTGGCTGGTGAAATCCTTAGCAAAGCCACATGGGCAGGTGGCAGTGGGAGGTCCCATACAAGATGCCAAAAAAATATTTGTATAACACCCCAGCTGTAAGGGACAGCAGGGATGGAATCAAAACCCTGGGAGAACAGGAAAGTTTACAAGTGTCAGTGTCACCTCAAGGAAGTGACCTCATCCTGCAGCTCCCTTTCCTGCAGCAATTAAGTAGAGTGTCCACCCCAATTTTACCTTTTTTACCTTCAAATGCATGTTAGTAAGTGGATGTCTGGGAACTGTTGAACCAGAACCTCCAGTATGGGGTGGTGAGAAAAGTTACATTACTTTTCTGGTGATTTTTCCTTTTTGTGGCTGTGCAGGTTTCTCAAGTCAAAACAATAATAGTAAGATCCTGTTCTATTTGGCAAATAGTCAGCTGTGTATCATGACAAGTGGTTTGTTTAATGTCACATATCCATGGTGATACTGGTATGCCTTTTTGCTCTCCACTGCCTTAAGTTTGTGAACATTTTTAAAGTGAAGTACACATTGTATCCCCACCCTGCAAATGCCCTTTCCTATTTTCAGCTTTCAGATGCTGGAAGTTGCCAGCTTGCCACAGTGAGTTATGGACAACTGGCATGAGACTGCCAGAAGCAATAGTAAGGAAGACATAGCCTCTGTGGCACCTTGCTCACACAAAACATACCTTCAGGTATTTGCAACCCATGTACAAAAATTAGGCAGAATGGAGCTTTCTTCATGGGGGTGTTGCAGTAGAGTCCAGATAAGGCTTAGCAGAGCAGTGAATGTAATCTGTCTGCCTCTCCTATCTAAGACATAGTTATTTAAATAAATATTTTCATTCATATTCTTCAAAGTCTTCTTGCACACCTGAGTTGGTTCTGCAGTCAAACGAGAAGGAAGGGCACTGACTATTGGGAGAATACCAGAGACGACCAGAGGTGGGAAGGAAAGCAGCAATGTTCAGAAAGTCATTCCTTAGTGAGGAACCTGAGTAGAGCTGAAAGCAGAATGTGATTACTGTGCCCATCTAGGAAGAATCACTGAGAAATATCAAACACAACAACGGAAAAGGAAGGAAAAAATGGATCATCAGCTGGATGTTAACTTTTTGGATCAGAAGGTCAGGCAGGCACTGAGTCTGGGTTCCTGATGTAGTCCTGCTCACTCCTTCCAGACTAGAACATCTGTAGAGTTTGGTGAAAGGAAGCAAAAGAGAGCCAAAAAGGAGAATTCCTGATGGTGTTTTTCCAGGTATTTACTGGAAATGTTAAGCCTGAAGGCTTGAATACTTGTAGTTCCAGGGATATAATCACTGGAACAAGATAAACAGGCCAATGGATTTCAGGGGAACTTGTATCTCCAAGTCCTTCTTTGCAACTCTGAAAATAAGATCCCTAACTCCCTGTGACTGTTCTGTCCCAGAGCACTGTGGAGGTGTTTTTATGTGTTCTCTCCCATGCTAACACAGAGCAGCCAGGAGAACACAGTTCAGGACATCAGTTAGGGTTATCTGATAGGAAATTTTGTATTAGAATTTTATCCTGGAAGAAACGCCCTTTCTGTAGAAATGATTAAGCTAATTGTGGCACTGCAGTTCCTCAGCTCTTTGCTTTGCCAGTGCTGTGCTAAATGACTGCCATTGGTTTCACTGTCCACCCTGAGAAAAAAAACAATGAACATGACAAATTTCATAGAAACATATAATGGTTTGGATCAGACAGGACCTTAAATTTCATCTAGTTCCAACCCTCCTGTCATGGATAGGGACACCTTCCACTAGGCCAGGTCACTCAAAGTCCCATCCAATTTGGTCTTGAACACTTGCAGCGATGGGGCATCTACAACTTCTCTGTGAAAGTTCTTTCCAGGTGGGCACCTAGGAAGATGAGAAATTTGTTTTGATCTCTCCATATGCCTTTTTTAGTCTGGAATTCCCTCTGTGAGAGGAATAGTGGAGGGCTTTTTTTGCTTGTGGGGTGAAAAAGCAAGGAGTTCCATTTTCTGACATGATATAGTGAGAGACTTGTTATGTGATTGAAGGGGAAGGCATAAGATTGGCCATGAGGTCGACCAGATATTCAGGTGGGAAAGAATTACCTTGGCAAATTTAGCTGTTTGAACAGTACTATGACAGATTATGACAGAAAACATAGGATTAGCTCAGGTCACTTAGTTTGATACCAGGCACAAGCTTTCCAAAGCCATCAGAGCTCCCCTCTGCCAGTCCAGACACCATCCAGGCAATCCCCAGAGCTGAGCATCTGCCCTCCCATTTCAACAGTCTGCTTTTCTGAGGAAGGCCACTCTTCAGTGAGGTAGTGCACCTGACATACAGGTTGGAAGCCCAATTGTAGAAGAGATGACCCACTGAGTATTTCCTTCAGTGGTGGTGTATGTTATAAGAATTACTGGAGTGATATCAAAGCAGATGTGTACTGTGTTCTTCATGGCTATCTCATGTGGGAGAGTTGATGTCAATGCAGAGAAAGACAGAGCATGTGCTAACTCCAGTAGTTAGCACAGGACTCGTTAATTTGACAGGTTTCACAAGGTAATCTCTCCTTGGGCTGATTGAAAGTGGTTGCTCTGCTGAGAGTGTGGGTTACCAGTGATTTGTTAGCAACAAATCTTTATGAAAAGCAGAGTTACCCAGAGCAAGGAATTTCTTGAAGCATTTGGGGTATGTCAGAGGGTGTCATGTGCTTGCGTCCCTTGTTGGTGTGCCAGGAACCAAAGATGTACACATCAAAGTGCTGTTCTAAAATAAGGAACACAGGCTATGCAAATCGTGCTACTCTCTCCCCACCCACGTCTTCCTGTTTGTTTAGATAGCTCAAGATAGTATCATGCCAGTATGTTTTATTTCAGTAATAATGAATGTGGCTTTGCACCCTTCATCTGCATCATCTTATGTGGGTGAGTGTGTCTTGGAAGTGTGACAAGCTCCATTGTTCTACAGTTAACACCCTCTGAAGTGTAGTCCTTCGAGCTTGTGTGATCACAAACTAGGTTCTTCCTTAAGTGTAACTTCAGTACAAGGTTGGTTTTTTTTGAAAAGGTAACTGTAAAAATAGGAAAATATATTGAAAACATTATTTCTTGCAGAAGCTCAAGAGGATGTAAATATACAAAAATAAACACACATATAAACAAAACATTAACTGGGTATCATTCCATTTGTATTCTGTCACACAGAACCCCAGTATGGACCTTTTTGCTACTCTTTACTTTTGGATATCAGTGGGAACCAGGAAAAAAAAAAAAAAAAAAAGGAAAATGTTCATGTGTCTTTGAGAAAATGATAGTAGCTATGTAGTAAACAAAATGACACCAGGTTCAAATAGAGCACAGAGATAGAAAATGGCCACCAACTAGGCTGTGTGAAAAAAAAAAGTTCTGTTTGGAGACTGAGACATGTAATAATACTACTGTTTTGGATTAACAAGGACTTAAAAAAAAAAGTCAGGTAGAATGAAATGTTTTATTTAATTAACAATTATTAGGAAGTGGAGTACATACTTCTAAGTATGTATTAGACCTGGATGATTACACCTGAAGTGTTCATTGCATACATTCTGTAATTAATTGAACTGGTAGTTGACAAGTAATTTATTTGAAGTCCACTGAATAATTGAAGATTATTATTAGAATGAATTGGAATGCTGAAAAAAAAAAGAAAAAGAGAAAGATTTATGATTATAAAGATAGGCCTCAATCCAGGCTACATTTATACACATGATTAAGTCACATTTTTTAGGCAGATCATTTCACACGGTACCCTTCTCTTGTATCCACATGCAAATTTCCTATTTTAAATCGGTGAGGCTGCACAGGAAGTGAGATACTTCTCAATATGAGTAACGTTGTTAAAATCTTAACTTCTCATACCACCAACTGATCAAAATGACACAACTTAAATGAACAATGGCCTGTACTTGGGACTGGATTTTCCAGGTGGTTGGATCTTTACAGCACAACAGCCCACCTGAGACACTGATCTGTGTGAGTGTCTGGCCTGGAATTTAATAATACCCAATCTAAAGTGTAATTATATTATTCCATTGATTAAATCCACATTTTCCCTTTGCAGCTCCAATATTTCTGACATGAAGAAAATGTTGGTGAAATTAACATAATGGATCTATTAAGAGAAAAGTTCTGTTGCTGTACTGAACATCAATTTAGATTTGGATAAGCACATACTTTGGTTGTGCTTATTGGACCTAATGGTATTATATGCAGCAGAATCTTTCTAAATCACATGAGAAATACTGGCTTCCATGGGACTCTACGAGGCTTCAGGGTACAGCAAACAACTGTGTGCTGAAGTAGTGTTGTAGTATGTAGGAAAGTAGTTCACTGTGGTCATTAAGGCTTCTCCAGCATTCTTGTAACTTTGAATTGTATTTAAATAAATAAGGAACTAGTTTAATCCTTCTCATGATGATAAAAGCAGCTGTGGTGTTGGTCACGTGTCAGACATTGTTAGCAGACAGTTGCAGTTTCAGTTACATTTTCTCCTTTGATTTGATTATGTTTTTCTCCTAAATTAAATAATTATAATGTGTGTACTGTGTGGTAATGGCAGCAGCATTCACTCCAGGCCTTTACGAATATGCTGTGGGTTCAGGAGAATTTGTAAGCAATAAACCTTCTCATCTCATTCAGCATTTTGGGTGACTTACTTCAAATACACCTTCTCCAGTGTGTGGTTTCCTTTTACAAGTCTGAAGGATCTGGGAATCATTTCAGTCTGACTTGTCTTTTCAGTGGATTTTCACTGCATTTCTTTAGTTGAGAACCTGTGAGCCTTTTTAAGTGCAAACCTCTATTTTGCAGGCTTATATTTCAAGGTGGGTCTTCTCTCAATCCAGAGCTTCACATCACCTTTCTTTGAAACATCCATATGTTATCTTTGTTTTCTGTGGCAAGGGTTAATCTCACTCAGATGGGATATTTTCAGTGTAGAAGAGGCCTATCTGTGCCTCTCTCTTCCTGAATGCTTGCTGCAGAGGAGGCTCAAGATTACTGACACACTTTCTATGTGGATTACTTCCTGTGTTCCCTCAGCCTTTCATTTTGGTTGGCCCCAGCAAGAGTTGTTTTGTGGGCCATCATATTTGGATGCAATAGACTGGATTTCAGTACATTTCAAGTTTGCTCTGAAATATGTACACAAAGTCACTTGCATCCCTGAAAAATAATGAAATGCAAATGAAGTATGCAGTTCAAAATAGCTTGTATTTCCTAAACCAGTCAAAACTCTGGGTTTTTTAGCAGCTTATTTAGAAGCATGAAGATAAACCTTCTTTTCTTATTAGACATATCTTTGTGAGGGCTGCAAAATTATGATACACTGAGTTTTTTCAATTGATTAATTTAAGTTTAAGTTGTTTTTAGTAAGTCACAGCAGCTGTATGTGATTTTTCACACTTTGCTGTTCTTGTGCGTCAGCCTGATGATATCATACTCAAGCACTAATAATACTACTTGTCTTTTACATAAATTAGCACTTTACAGCTTCAGAGCACAATACCAACATTACCTAATTACTCTAGAATTGAGCAGGCACTCTTTTCCTTTTAAACTAGAAGCTGATTGATTTAAATAGTGATATGTAATCAGAAAGGAAAACAAGTCCTTTAACAGCCTATGTAGTGGTCTCATCAACAGGCCAGGAGCCAGGGTATTTGTTCGCCCTTCTCTCCCAATTCCAACAATATAATGAAAATAAACCTTAAGCACACAAATTCCTTTCTCTTTATGAAAGTCACACGGACCTCAGCTTCTCTTCCTATAAAACAGAAAAATGGATACTCTTCTCTTAGAAAATGTCTGGCAGAGATCTTTTTGGGTAAATGACTAAGTATTGTTATTGTGGCCAAAGATATTTGATGTCAAAAATATTTTTAAGATATCCTAATTTTCTGCGTTGATTTCAGACTATGGGTGGGACTCTGGTCACCTTAGTGTCTGTAGAAATAATCATTATCATCAATTACTTCAATGGAGTTAAGGTCCACCCTAGCACTTTTAATATCACACAAAGGCAACCCTTCCAAAACCCTCTTGGCAGCAGCTTACTGCAGCACTCCCACCCAAGCAACAGGACAAAATGCTCCTTTCTCTTCTCTTGATTTCTCTGTGTCCTAAATATTCCACTCCCAGTACTTCTCACCAATTACCACTGCAAGACTCTTTTGGAGGGCCTTGTTTGCCTTCTACTCCAGAATGAATCAACCCTACAGACTTTCAATCCTCGCAGCTCTTGTTCAGGAAGATCACTGCAATTTTTCTTTCAAATAACCCATTTCCTGCAGCTAAGTGCAATGCCCCCCTGCCCGCCCCCCCCCCCCATTATCTCACATGGTCAATGGCATCAGTCCCAACAACATATTACCCATCACAGTCAAGTTCCGTTCTTCAACAACAACTTCTCTGCGAAACTACTTCCACAACCTTTTTCTTCCCTCCAGACTCTGACACCCCAATAACCAATTTCCGTTCATGCACAAAATGGAAAATCCAAGAACTTCCCTCAGTATAATGCCCATATATAATAAACCAAATAGCCTAGAGTTTGCTCTGGTACATAAGGTGCCCGGCAATAGCAAGAATGTATGTTAGGGCTCTTTCATCCATCTGAAGTAGTCTTCAATATCTTTAGTAAAATAACTTCCTCCAAGTGTGAAACTGGCCAACCCTTCTACCTCCTGAGGTTGCCTACACTTCCAATCCATCCCACCAGTCCCATGCCAGAGTAGGAAGAGGATTACTACTAATACACATGTACATATAGCTTTTACTTTTCTAAGAGTTTGAGAAATATCCACTGCTCCACATTTTAATTTACAGATTTTCTAAGAGTATAAGGACAAAAGTCCTGCCATTTTGCAATGATTTATGAACATTTTGTTCATTGTCTTTCATGTATAAATTCTCAAGGCTAGTTGATTGCTCAACAATATTTATGTTGCTTGTGGAATAAAACAAACAGCTCTGTGAGTAATACTGGTTTAAATTCAGTGTATAGCTGTGATTAATGCTATTTTTAACTGTAATATAAGGTTCACTGCTGCTCATGTATTATGGCTAGCTATCCCTGGCTCAATTTTTGTTAGCACAGCACAAGGGAACTTGATTTCAGAAAGAATAAATAGCTAAAAGGGCATCTGAAATTCAGTCACATGTATTTTGCCTGAAGATAGGTATTCATAGCACAGAAAAAGCTGCTGGTACACTAACTTCAGTATCTGCTTACTAGCAGTGCCAACACTAAAATCTTCTAAAGAACTCATAATGCATCAAGCATTCAACAACACTATACCTGGGGGAAGGATTCCCTTGTGGCCGTACAACTGTGAAGACAAACCTCTAATATAAAGTAACTTGCCAGTTATATCATCACTGATGGAGACATAAATCTAAGAGGTTTCTATCTTAACCCTGCCAAGTCTTGAACAGTGGAAGTTGAAGGCTCTTGTCATTTTTATTTTCTGTACAGCAACTGATGAAATGCTACCTCCCTGGTCTGTATAATCAGTTCTACTGATTACAGCAGTTAATGGACTGGCTCAATTTACATGAGCTGAAAGACTGGGTTTCCATTTTTTGTCATTGTTGTTTAAATGTTTAAGTCTCCTCTGTTTTGGTGGCAAATTAAGATGTTTCCCACAGTAACAGTTTATGACCAGTTCTCTGCATATTAGTTATATACTGCATGGATAAGCTATGTCTTTTTGCATGTTTCCTTATTACTGAACAAGGTACATAAACATGCCATGTGCCATGCCTAGCCTGTTCACTGCACAAACTTGTTTGTACTCTTTAAAAGCCATCATGCTGTTTAGTTAAGGTGCTGAGAGCCTTGCATGTGCTGTAGTCAGTAATGAGGGAGGCAACTGCACTTGGCAGGACTGACCTCTACAAGGTCATTCTGTTTATCTGCAGGCAGGTTTCTCTTCTGCATTTCTCTAAGGTTGGCTAACTGAAACTTTCTATCAATGTTTTATATAATAATATTACAATATTTTCTGTCATCCATTTCTTTATTACAGCTTATTTTCTGGGTTTGACCACTGAGACACACTGAACAGACATCTTCATTAAGCTGTCCACACTGATGCCTCAATCTTTTTGTTGAAAGGTTACAATTAATTCAGAACCCATCTGTGTATATAAGTAATTTAAATATGCCTTCCAAGGTGCATTACTCTGCACTTACCTACACCACATTCCTTCTGACAATGCATTACTTGGTTAGCATTGTCAAGGCTTATTGAGATGTCTCACGATCCACCAGCCTTGTCTTCCCTGCCACCCTTACATTATGTATCCAGCCTTTCTAGTAGGTCCTTCATAAGTACATTAAACAATGCTGCTGTTTGTATTGATCCTCGAGGCACCCCACTACTTAAACGCTGTGAAGAAAACAGAGCAATTATTCCTGCTCTGCCCCGCATGCTATCCCGTAAATGGATTTGCATCCATGACAGTCAGGATATTACCACCTCTTCTCCTGGCAACTGACTTTCCTTAGCAGTCCTTTGTGAAGGTCTTTATTCAAACCCGTCTGACTGTTTAAGTAACTTCCTCTGGTTCCCCATTACTTTTGTTTTCCTGTTGCTTCACAAAATTGCTCACAATCCATAGATCTGGTATCAAAGCCCTCCTTTTGTTTTTTTTTCACAAACTTTTCTTTGTTGACCCAGAAGTTTTTGTGGCTATGAGTTATTTCAGTGTCCTATACAGGCAGGTGAGCCTCAGGCCTGGTCTATTGCAGTGCTGCTGTGATGGGGAGCTACTTTCTAAATCAAATATATCCAGATGGCTGATGACTTTTCTATGAATAACAGTCCTTGGTTGGACTCAGGGAACTGACCAAAACCGCAGGCAGAAATCACCTGTCTTGTAGTTTGGCTTTGAATGGGTCACCTTTTTTGAATGGTTCTTCATAGAAATAAGGAGTGAGTAATTACTTTGAAAAAAATAAGAGTTCAGATCACTCCATGCTGAAAAATAATGGCTCAAAGCGCTGAAGACTTGTGACTATGTGTGAGAAGTGGGCGCAGCATCAGAGAGCAAAGTGGCTCTGAAATTGGGGCCTTTCACAGGAGGGAACAAGCTTTCTTCCCTAAGGGAATTTTGAGGGTGGTTTTCTTAATTTAATTTGTTTTTATTGTTTGGAGTTTTTTTTGTTGTTGTTTTTTTTCTGTTGTTTTGTTTTGTTTTAAAAAAAGGCTGTTAAGCATGAGTAATGGGTTGAAGCCCAGCCCTTGTTAAAACTTTTTGAGTGCTGATGGAGATGAAACAGTTGCTGGCAAATTTAGCACTGCAGTGTCAGACTGTGAAGTCTCAATGGCAGTGTTTGAAATAAGCACAGCTCAGGAGCTTCATCTGCAGCTGTGTGCTAAGCATCACTGATACTAATGAGGTTAGACTGGCCTTGTCAGTCCTCAGAGACTCCAGAAAAAACATTGGTCAGACAAGGCCACTGGGCCCCAAACAGCAGACGCTGCAGGTTTTGGAGATTGCCTTGTCGTTTACTACTTGTTGGCTTTTGCTAGCAAAAGAATAACAAGTTTAAATGTGCAAGACATGTGATTCAGGTCAAGACACGACCGTTGTGCCAGCATGGAGCAAGAGGCAAAGATGGAAGTTCAGTGGAATGAGAGAAAGGCCTATTTTGCTCTTATATGGTGCACAGCAACTGCACGACAAGACTGCGGATCCCCTCAAGTAATGTGCATCCAGATATCTTTGTCATTTTTCCGAGTAGCAGAAGGAGAAGCAGCAATTCAGACCCTGAGCAACTTGTACCCCAATTCTGTCCTCTCAGTATAGAATATACCATAACGCACTATCCATACTCTGTGGTTGGTAATGTTGATACTACCTTGGTATGCCAAAACTTTTGATTCCTGGTATAGGAGTTTGGCTAATAAAAAGCTTGAAGTATTTTTGTATTTGTGTTCACCTCAGAGTAGAGCTGCCAAATCTGACACACTGAAAGTAAGTGATAATAATTTTAGATTAACCGTAAGGCACTCTTGAAAAGCATTACCCTTCCCTCCTTCTGATAAAATAATATTGCAGTTGGTTTCAATGATCCATTTAAAATCTCACTCTGCTTTTGAGGTTCTTTTTGTAATATAATTGAAATTTCTACTGCTTGGAAGACCTGTTAAGAATTTTTAATTGTTATATGGAACAGTAAATACAAAAACAAATGGCAAAAATAGTGGGAGAGACAAAACATTTTTAGAACAGTAGAAATGAGTTGTGACGTTGCCATCATTCCAGCAATATAAACTTTTCCCTTTAGCAGCTTTCTGAACCTCTATTCTCTACCATAACATCTTACCCTCTTAAACATTTTTTTTCTTTTCTGAAATATTTTTTGCAATAATGGTTCTACAAATTTTGATTTCCCATTTTCACCCCTCTATTCCTCTCCAAATTTCCTTGAAACCAAGAAATTAATTTATTTCTTTAATAATTGCAGTGTGTAATGGAGATTATATCATAGAAATTAGAGGTGCAAATAGGCACATTAGGTCATTCAGCAGTGCAACTGCACTGCGCATGCATGATGACTCCCTGCACTATAACATGTTCTCTAGTGTTTTGCCCAATCCAATTTTGTAAATTGGGTTGACTTCTATTTAAATTGAGAGTCTGTTCCATAATAACAGAGAAGATCATCAAGAGGAATGTCCTACATATGGCCCAGATTAGGGATTTTTTTCTTTTAACTTCATTTTTTAAAATCAAGCTTTTTCCATCTAAGTTTTAAAAACTTCTTTCTAAAACCATATGGGAAAATGTACTGAAACCATCTAAGAAGACTAGAATGGTGGTGCAGCTTGTAATCACTTTGAAGGAAAACTGAGGATTAATCTTGTCAATAACTGTATTATGGAGACTGCTTCCATAACAGTTCTTCCCATGCAAGAGCCCATTGCCCCAAATAGGAGCTGCTCAAGTGCAATAGCTGCAAAATGAAGCCCACTTTATGTAGCATCCACTGAATAACAAACTGCAGTGTATTATTTATCTATAGTTCGAAAATCTCCCAGTTGTTTTTACATTTGAAGTGACAAAGTGCAAAATTATAACTTTCTAAGCAGAGATAATTAATCTAATCCTAGAAATTTTAAAATTATTTGCCCTAGTTTATTTGCTAAACAAGGAGGCAGGAGGTACAATGTTATTTTAGCACCTCACTGTGCTTGGGTGACTTAGGGTGTGAGCTGCCCATCTACACAGCTGCTTGGTAGCTTTTGGCCTTAATATCTGGTCTCCCATTCCCTGCTCTGAATGCTGTTTAGGTCTTCTAATTCAGTAATTTGTCATATGAAGAATTAGAAAGAATGATGAATCATCAATATTTTCTTGTGTGTGTGGGGGATGTGTTTGTTTTTTTTTTGTGTGTGTGTGTTTGTTTTGTAGTTTGTTGATTTAATTAATTGACTGTTGTTATGTAGCTTAATGTTATGGTTTTGTTTCCAAAGCTAAACGGGGTACTGTTGGCACTTGGTGCTTTGGAAATCAAGATTTTTTATTTTTTTTTCAGGTGCCTGAGGCTGTGCATGGTGTTCCAGGCTGAAGCAGCAATGCAGTTTTCGAAGTTAATTCCCTAATTGTCTCCACTTACTGAACTCTAGTTTAGTTTGCAAAATGTTATTGGTATGTGCTAACTAAATTTTTTATTTCCTTTCAGAGTAACTAAACCAGAAGCTTTTCTCTGTACACTAAAACCACTTCAACAGCTTGTGATGGTCCATGTCTGTAATGGGTCCTTTGGACAGTTTTTAATTGGCTGGTGGAACATACACTCGATTCAGGGGATTGCACTAAGCCTGGTCTGAAGTTCCCCATACTGCTTGGACTGCAGATATAAAGACCTCAGTACCAACAACTTTGATTTACTTATCTGTGTCTATATCAAATTACTGTGTAATGATAAGTTTACACTGAGATTTTAAGAATATAATTTTTGGCCCCTCTGTCTTGCAAATTGGACCCTTGTGTGCATTAGGGACTCCATATATGCCTCTTCCAATTCCACTGGAAGAATCTCTGGCTTAATCACTTGGAAACTACATCATCTTGAATTAAAATGTCTTTTTCCTACTTACAAAACCAGGAATGGTTTCTAAGAGCTCTGCTCCTCCCACATTACTTTCTTTGCCTCTTTTCCAGCTGGGTCCAGCATGATTCCAGTGCTCAGATAACAAAGAACCATCCGCAGGGTGATGCAGGTGGAGGCACATTGAGAGGGTGTAACTGCCCACCACACATTTAGATCTCTTTTCACTGAATCAGGTGAAAAAGATAGTACTTAATGCCTTTAAGAAAGGGCTGCCTGCATGACAAGTACAAATTATACTTCATGTTCCTGTAATTTGACCAGTCAACACCTGGTCTAAAACAAGTGATATACTGTTAAAAGAGAATTCCAAAGCCATATCTAACACAAAGACGTATCATTTTCCCTATGAAATAAACAGGCAGTTAAACTCCCATCTGCACCCAATCCTTCCCAGAAACCAGAAACATTCACAACTTTACAAATAAGGTGTTTTGTTTTTGTTTGTTTTTTTTTTTCATCCATTTCTATTTGCAGACATGTTCCTTTTCTTTTCTTTTCTTTTCTTTTCTTTTCTTTTCTTTTCTTTTCTTTTCTTTTCTTTTCTTTTCTTTTCTTT
>JANHGL010001059.1:16869-45573 GCA_024611195.1 Ceyx melanurus
TACCCCCCCCCCCCACCCCCCCCAAAATGTTGAATGTGAGATTTCCAGCAGGGATTAGGTATGAGATGAGGTAGACCTGTGAGCAGTTACACAGTCTGGCATGTGCCTACCTGTAGATTTCCTTCTCTGCCCTCAATTTTAAGTGCTGATTGAAAAGGATCTGTGGGTTTTGGCAATGCTGAAATATAACCTGATGTTCTTAAAGGTGGGGAGTGCCAACATTTAGGACTGGGCTGGCCACTAGGCAAATGACAGATTGCTCTCTGTTAATCCCTCTCCCTTCCCAAATGGGAAGAGAAAGGGAATAATGGAGAGAAACTTAGAGATTGGAAAATAAAACTAAAACCACTTTAATTAAATGAATGATATTATTAAGATGGAATATACACAAATATATACAAAACCAGTACCAAAACCAACCCCCCTGATGGCAATTACACCACCATCACCACTGATGCTGTGGAGCAGACACTGGGGAAGTGCCAGACTTCAGCAGCAGATGGGAAGCAGATTAATAAACTGGATACTGGAACTGGATTCGTGAATACACAGATTGGGATCAAAGACAGAACAGGCTGCTTCAGATGCCAGCCATTGAGGAAGAGAGCTTGACCTTTGTGACCCCTCAACTTTATATTGAATATGACATGTATGGGATGGAGTCCATCACTGGTCCCTTTGGGGTCATCTGTCCTGTCTGCTTCTCCCTGCAGGTGCAGCCTTTTACTGTCTGCACCCCCAATGTGTTATACAAGATCCAGCAGTGACCTTGGTCTCCACAGGAGCAAGTATAAGCAAGTACCTTTCTGCATACCAATCCTTGGTAGTAACTATAAACACTGGATGTTATCACTGCTAGAAGCAGACACTGTCTGCAAAAGTATGCCATTAACTTCAGAAAATGAAGTTGCTTAGAAGAGACTAAGCTGAAAATTAAAATCACTGAACAGAACTAGTTCTGTTCTAACTCAAACCAGAACATGGATTTAGACACCCAAGTCATTTGTAGATTTAGTTCATAGTCTAAAATGTGGTATAGCTTAATAATTGGTTTCACTAGTAAGCACTTAATTTTAGCAATAAAAATGTATTTCATGTATGTATAAATTGACATTTTTAATTACTCATTTTTCTAATACTCTTGTGAGGGTATAATTTATATTGTAATGTCATGGCACTCAAATGTAATTCTAGGAATAGCATTTTTTTATGTGAACAGAGTTTTTTCTTGCTATATTTTACTGAACCATTTAAAATTATAGTCAGCTGAGAGAGTGTGTGCAGCTTTTATTACAGATTCCTCCTTAAGGCTGATTTTAGATGTCCAAAACTGAAAAATAGTGGCTTGGATTTCGTAACCTTTCAGTACATTTATGATTTTAAAACCTCATCATTAGCTCATGACAAAATGCATTTCATGGTGCCACATCTTAGAGGCCACCTAAAGCTCCATCTGGAGCAGAATCTATATGTTCTCTTGTGTCCCCTACACAAAGGTACTGCACTTTTATTCTCTGATCTGTGCTGTCTTTTGGTATATTTAGGGCTCTGAGATAAAGAATTAACTTTAAATCTCAAAGCCATAAATACTTTTTTCCTAGTTGACAAAAAGAGCATCTCCTCTTCATCTGTGATAATGTAGAATTGCAGATACCTAGGAAGCTTGGGCTAACAGTCTACTGAGGGGTTGGATGCAGGGCACATCTGAGACCATGGAATTTGCTTCCTCTATTTATTGCCAGAGCATGAATCTGTTGACCTTTAGGTCATGCTGTCTCTTCTACTACATCTTCTCTGGGGAGAAAAAATGAGAGGATTGAAGACATATTGACATATTTCTTGGAAGACTTTTTTTTAAATTTATTTTTTTTTTAGGATTGAAGTTGGAAGGTCTAAGTGTTTGGACATGAGTGGTATTCATTAGGACTTAGTCTTAAATGTCTGGAATACAGATATTTTGATTATGCTTAAATAAATAAACAATATCAAAAAGGGACACGGCCTTTAAAATGTCAGCTATCAAAAGTTACTGCAATTTTGATCACTTTAACTCATGGAACTGGCATTCAGATGACAGATACCCAAGGTTTTACTGACCTTGGGAACATTACTGATTACTCAGTCATTAAGTAAGCCTGAAGTGTTCTTGAACAATTTAGTCAATGTCCTCAGCTGTTAACATATTTTATATATTCCATATTTTCCCTTGAAAGCATGAACATCCTTGCTCCATCTTCTATTCCAGGACACAAAATTGTTCTAATTTAAAGGGAACACCATTCTTCATTTTTCCTTGTTTGCTTTTTCCTGTAGTCATCTCTTCTTAATGGGAGTACCAGCCTTCTCCTCAACTTTTGATTTTGCATATGTCTCTTAATAAAAAGTGTAATAAAAATTGAGGCTTACCTCTTCAGGCAGCAGAATTCTGACTGTAGAAGTTTTGAGTTCTTCCTTCAGATGAAAAAGTGCAATTCCCATTGAAATAAATGAAACTTAAGCATGATAGAAAGAGAATAAAATGTGGATCCTGTGAGGAAGGCAAAGCATTATTATACCAATCTTTGCAGATAATTTGAGACAAAGAGGATTAATGAATTGTCAGGATCCATTGAAAGAATCATTAGTTAAAGCTATTACTGGCACTCAGGACTTTCTGTGCTCCCAGCTCCCATACAATCTATGTGGCCATGTTGCTGAAACTAAGGCACCTTAGGGTGGTGAATAACCCACTCTGCCAAGAGGTTACATGGAAGGTTGTTTACATTCTCCAACTTAGTGAGCAGACAACTAAATTGGTACTTGGACACATGTGCTTCTTTGCAGAGTATGGAAGTAAATCTGTAAAAATCAGTAAAAAACTCTAGAGGTTGTGGCTAAAGGATGAGACACTGTTTGGTGTACTGGGGTGGCACTGTTGATGCACAGGGGGCAGGACACGTGAACAGAGGGGACATGGGGGAAGGAATACGACGATGAGAGAGAAGAGGGTGGGAATGGCAGGAAAAGGAAATGGGAGAAGTATGAGAGAAAAAGCAGAATGTGGTGGAAAGGGATCATAGAGCTAAACTAAGAAAAAGTATATTAATTATTGTGATATGTCAGTTTAAAAATTAAAGGTCATTACATTTATCCATCTGCTTATTTTCTAAGTATCATGTCAATGTTTCTTTAGAATATACATTTAAGGAATTATTGTTTTCTTCTTCAACACAAACAAATATATGTTTTAACCATTGTTAATTTTATTTTCTGGGTTTAACAAAGTTAGTGTTGTATTTTGTGGTAGATGTGAATCAGAATTGCTAGCTGAACCACAATGAATTAAACCAATTCTTGAAAAAAACCCAAAGATTTGAACTTACTCCCACTGATAATGATATCAGATTTCAAACTGACTTTAAGTAAAGCAGGATTGTGCCCATACATGGAAACTGCGATTTCCTAAACATTACATTTTCTATTGGATGCAATGGGCATCCCTTTTGTGGCTGGGAATGGAATATATGTGCCCACGTTTTTTTCGCTAAAACTCCAGTGTTAAATCTACCCAAGGCCACCTGGCTTATTTTTGTATTATTTTTAAAAATTCTGAAATACTTAAAGGGACCTTCTTTAAAACTTCTTGGTTAGAAATATGCACTTTCTGGTGAGGCGCACTTAACTAATACACTCTGAATTATTAACAAAATTATGGAAGTTTTTAATTCCCTGATGAAATGTGTGAGATTGTTGAATAAGGGAGAAATGAGAGCTTGAACATGCAAAGCGTGCCTATACCAGCTTATTTAGGACGGGCATGTAGTCGAATGTCAGAGATACAGATATATTTCTCTTTCAGTTGCAGTAGCCTTAAGTGTTGTTTTTACTGTTGTGGATACCATATTTGATAGGCGTAACAAAAATGTGGTTTTCAAGCTGACCCTTTTAAGGCAGAATAGCCTGAAGGAAATGCACCCATTCTGCTTCAAAGAAGATCTGTCAGTAGGAAGGAGGAATAATATGCATGCATAAGTAATTAATAATGATCTGAAGCTTTGATATTTTGTAAGGCCCAGAAAATTACATTTTTACAGGATGTAATATATTGTTGGGTTAAAAACACATGGCTTAATACCATATCATGTAACAAAATTTCTGTTGAGATAAATAGAAACTAAGCTTGAATAAGGACAGAAGTATCAAAAGCACTGTCTTGAGTGCTGTACGTGTCCTTTTATTACACCAGTGAATACAGTTGTGGTTATCGCTGCAATCCTTAATAAGATAATATGGATGAGAAAGATCTTCAATACAGAGTATAATGAGGTGCTCAAATAGCCTGACTTTTCACTTAAAGGATTCATTCCTCTGAAAAGCTCAATTTCTACATACCTAATAGTACAACATGAAATTCAGAGGCCAAATCTCATTGACTAGATTTTGTTTGAATATCTTTTAAAACAGCTGGTTTGACTTCATTAGATGTCTTTAATGTAGCCATTTGTAAAGTCCTTTTCTTGTATAATGGATTAACTTGCAGAGAGGAACCATCTGATACAGCGATGCCTTTTGACAGTCCTATTTTTAGAAGCAGGGGGAGGTACAGTCAAATAAAACATGCTGCAATTAATAAGCTAGATATCAAGCGTGGATCATTGTGGGGAAACTCCCTTTGTATTTTAACAGTCTTCTGGGGCTTCCTGCCCTTCTTATAACCACAGAGAATTCTACAGGCACTTTTTACATGATGAGAAAGTTCCTGTGCATTACCCATTCATCTGTAATAGGTTGTGTTGGTTTGGTTTTTTTTCTTCAGTGACTATCAACTTACTATTAATTTATCTCTCCTTTTATGTGTTGTTTCAGCTGGACATAAGGACACTGAACTAACAGGTATCCACCCTGCTGTCTGCCATGGCTCCAGCAGCACCACTCCAGTATGTTACACAACAGTGCAGACCTCTGTTTGAAAGCCTGGAGAATATGTTGTTATGATGTGTTTTGGAGGGGTTAAACTACTCAGGACTAAAATGTCCAGTTACATAGAAACTTTGAAAAATCCTGGAGATTCAAGGCTAAACCCCAGAAGTTTTAGTAGAAGGAAGATTGCAGTTCTGGGATCAAAGGAAACAGACTGAGCACAGTTTAGCTTTTGCTGCCGTATTAGCACAGGACACTTGTGCAAGGAAAACACCTTCCTGATTCCAGAGTTGGTTAGTTTAACTCTGTGCCTAAGACATAAGTGGCAGAGTTTAGATGTATCCACTTTTCTATGGGTACCTTTGGTACATTGACAGATGTCTGGTGAGAAAGGCTGAAGATCACATCTATAAATGCAACTTCCCTGCAGGTCAGCTATGCTCAGGTGCCTCCATTCTTCCAATGTCTTGTGCCTTTTCCCACATATGCTTAGATAAACTGGCTCCCACAGATGCTTAGGTAAACTGGCTGTGCATTCCCACTGAGCAGTGGAGAGGAATGTGCAAAGCAGCTCAGAGTAATACAGCCTAATGGTGCAGGGAATACACTCCCAGAAGTCCTTTTAAGCGTTGTATGATGGCATTTGTCAAGGCAGGTGCTTGAAAGCTATTTTGTAGCATGGCACATTCTGTAAGTATATGCGGTGTTTGTGTTGTTTCCAGTTACCACATATTTTTGGCCACATTCAGACTGCTCCTTTCAAGGTCATTAATAAACAACTGAGAGCTAGGCAAGCATCCCCAAGAAACCCAACTTGTTACTTCAGTCTTCTGCAATCCATTGTCAGCACATTGACTTTTTGCTTACACTTATTGGAACAATTTATTATCTAGTACTGTATACTTACATCCTACAAAACAATTATCTATTCTAATGCTCTGTCTAGACAAAGACTTAAAGGTGTGATGTTAGCATGTGCAACCAGTTTTAACCCATGCTAAACTGGTAGAGCCTAGGCTCTCCAGGAGGCTTTAAGACAGTCTGTTTAGTGTGTGTTAAAGGTAATGTCTCTTGTCTAAAGCTGAAGAAAAATTCAGTTTGACAAAAGCTTCAGGAAGACAGCAGTGTACATCACTAGTCTCTTTGTGTAGCAGTTTGATTCCATCCCCCCCTTCAAGTTGGCATTGTATATTTTTGTAAAACAGTGTATCTTTGTTTTATTTATAAACCTGTCTATCACTTTTGCCTTTGTGGAAGATTCCACAGTTTTTTCTTTGACTGACTGAGGCTCTGTTTGCAATGAGTTCTGAAGTGGAGTACTTGCAGTCACATTTAATCTGCAGTATGGACTTCTAATTCTGTACTGAGATAGACGGTTAACCCTGAGAGTAAACTGTACTAATACTTTCTTTTTCACCAAGGTGGCCTGTCTGCTTTAGGTAGTGTTGCCATAGTTGTTCTGTATAACACAAATTGTTCTGAATTATGTGATTGAACTTGTGTCCTATGAAATACACATTCAGTTCAGTTTTTCCCAGAGCAACCATCACAATAGGCATCCAGAGAAGCATATATAGTTTGTTTGATTCCTCATTTATTGGAACAGTTGATTGATGTGCAGAGTACTTTTCTGAATCAAATAAAACATGTGCATAACTTTTCTCTCTAGGATTATGTTGGATTTTCATGTTTAAAATCTGACAGCTGAAACATGAGGGATATTTATCAGTATGTAACCATTGTACAACTATAGTAATGCAAAAAAAAAAAAAGAGAAAAAAACCCCAACCTTAATATCTATTGACAACAGCCAAAGATTTATCTCCCCTGTGTTGTCTCAGTGTTTCTTGTTTTCTCAGTTTCATTGCTTCTTTTAGAGGTAAGGTAAAAATAGGAATCTTTCTTTGATAATCTGATACCCACCTTGTGACAGGATATATGTTTCTTATTTATGCTAATTTGTTTTCTTGAACATTGGATATTGTCAGGTGTCAGCCATTTAGGACCAACAGTGTTCCAAGCTCTTATACCTTTAGATTAAGTATGCCTTTATTGTTTGAGCCTGGTGGAGGCAGACACTATACCACCATCTTTATCTCTTATTCTCTGTTTAAGCCATATTTTAGGACATATTTGTTATCTAATTAATTGTAAAAACCTATTTCAGATCATCAGGCTTTCTTATGTCCCTTCCACTTTAGTTAATTTTTCTTTTTTGATGACAGAATTTTCATCTCTTTGGTAAACCCACATATCCTTATTCCCTTACCATTAAAATACTGCAGTGTTCTTTCAGATAAGCTTTTTTTTAGAGCGTTAAGATCTTTGCTTTTACTTCACATCTAAGGAGTTCTGTCTGGTCTATCCAGCAGCTGGAAAGCTACATTGTCATGAACAGTGCTGGTGCTGCTTGCAGGTCTTCAAAGTTTAACATCTGCTACAGTTTTGCAGGATCAGTTAAGTAGCCCCAGAACACCTACAGACCTGCAAGGTAGTCCTTTTCTCACAATTCATTGTTGGAAACTCTATCTTTTTATAATCTGTACTTTGATGATTAGTATTGTTCATTAGCATTGGACTTATTAGTGTATTTTATTTCATTAGGCAGCAGGACAATGAACATTCATTCTGCCTCATAAACGTAACTTGCACTAGCCTGGTGTCACAAGCTGGTGTGAGTTACATGATCATTGTTCACACATACGATCTTGAGGGAGGAGGTTGCATTTCAAATACAGACAAAATAAATTTGATAACATTTTGACTTGCATGCACGTGTCCTGTCATGGACTGGATGCTATACTTTGTCTATTAGCAAAGAAATACCATTTAATCCATAATACACACAAACTGTTTCAAACAGTAAGGCGGAATGAGAGACTTGTTAAAGGATGCTCTGCTTTTGCCAAGATGGGCATGAGACTTTAGCCTCAATATTATTTGTTATTCCCCTGCCAACACAGCAGCAAGGAGGTAAGGAAAACAGTCCACATCTTTATGTTGGAAGATGTAGAAGTTCAAGTGCTAATTACTTGAACATTCAAGAAATTGACACTTTCTTTTGAGCCCATGTACTAGTTTTGCAGGTCTTGTCCATTACCCATAGGACCCTAGTATTCTTATGGAACAGTGGGAGTATAGAATGATCTATGGAACAAAGCTTTACTTTCCCCCTGTGCTGCTGCCCTGAGTGATAAAACAGCAAGGTATCATTTTATTTTAGAAAAAATGGATCCATTAAAAAAAACCCAACGCTTGCCTTTCTGCACAAAATGTGGCAGTGTGATCAGCCCAAGGTTATAGGTACTGATAGTGTCTAATTACTCTTGCTTTCTGTAAAGTTCTAAGAACAGCTTTACATTGTTTCATTATTTCAGACAGGTGGAAACACTGTTCATTAAAAATTTAGCACTCCTCATTTATTCAGAATAGCTTAATACAGTGGTGCACTATGAGAGGCAGCTGCATGTGAAACCAGCAGTTTCTGGTTCTCTTGAGTCAGACACACGGCACTTTCTTGAAAAGGTGCTGTAAATGCACACAGTTTTCTATCAATCATTGGAAAGGCACAGGACTTTTCAGAAGTGTCTGTTCGTTTCAGATGCATCACTTCTGTGGTGCTTATCTTCATACAACTTAAGAGGAGCCTGATATTCAAAGAGCAGGTGTCCATCATTTTGTAAAAATCCAGTTATATTAAAGTGTCACTCAACTTGAGGTATCCAGATGTACTAAGCTATTTTTTGAAGTCTTGTTCAAACCAATGTCTTCTGCAAGACTTTGTAGTCTAATTCAGCCAAATACAGTATATAGAATAAAAACAAGATGAGGCTTGAGAAAAGAGAGAGACATCAAAGGGAACAGAAAGAAAATACAGAATTTGTTGTATCAGAGCAGACCATTGATCTGAGGACTGTGTTCTGCTTCCAGCTGTGGCCAGTACCCTGTCATGTAAAAGAAGGGCCAAAAAATGTGATTCATAATGTGCCATACAAAAATCCCTTCAAAGGTTCTTGCTTGTGTTGTTCACTGCAAATTGTTTGGTTAAGTAAGTGTGAGGTTGAACAAGAAGCATGTTAGCTGGTGGTTGGTGAAGGAAGCATATCTGTCTTTAACATGCAGGCAAAATGCTACAAAACTAGTTCATCCTTGGGAAAACATTATCCTTATAATGCTGTGAAATTCAGTGTCTATCCGGTTATGTCTTGAACAGAAATTGCTAGATTTACAAGGTGAATTTCTTTGGAATGATTTATCTTATTTTTCTCTGATTCTCAGAAATGTTTTATCACATTTCATTCACTTCTCCATTGTGCAAGAACTGTTGTTTAAGATGGAAAATGCAGCTCATCAGCTAAGGCACTACTTCCTCAAAATGCGGATGTAGTGTTGACCACAGGAGGTCAACCCATGTGTCACATTCTTTTTACTCTTGCATCAGTTCAAACTTGCATCTTCCTTAATTCCATAATTATCATGTTACAAGAAGGTCTGAGAGGAATCATAGAATGGGCTAGGTAAGAGGAGATCCTTGGAGGTTATCTGATCAACACACCACCACTGCTCAAAGCAGTGCTAATGTTTGGTCCAATTGCTCAGGGCCTTGTCCAAGAAAACTTTTAATATTACCAAGGATGGAAGTTTCATGAACTCTTTGTGAACCCCTTACTTGCTTGACAAGCCTTCTTAATGATGTTTTTTTTCCCCCCTCCAAATCCTTATGTTGTTCCTTGCATGTTCCCTTGCTGTATGTTTTGAGGATTGCCTCTTGTCCTTGTGCTGTGCACTGCTGAGAAGAAGCTTTGTCTTCTCTCTGTCTCTTCTACCCCCTTTAGGAAGTTGAAACTGATATCTCCTTTATCCTTTTCTGTGTTGAACAAATCCCATTTCTTCCACTTCTCATCACAAGTCATGTGCTCTGAACTAGATTGGCTTTTCAGTTTGTAAATGTCTGTTTGTCCTGGGGAGTCCCAAGACTACACACAATACTCCAGATGAGGTCCCTCGAGTGCTAAAATGATTGGAATAATTACTTATAAAATAGGTCATGACTGGTTCCCCCTCATCCCTCTGCATTATTACTAAATAAAAACCAAAATAAGAAAACAGGATTCCAGGACTCCAATAAGGGAGAAAAGAGATGCTGTTTGTCATGCTGTGCTTAATTTTTCCTTCTGTTGATTTCAGTTTTGCTTTTCCTTCTGCATAGTGACATAATTTCAAAAGAAGGGGCAGATGGTGCTGCTACTAATCCCAGCTATGAAAGAAACACTCTCTTGGGATGGAGGTAAGGACAAGGGCTTCAGCCAGTTCCAGCTTGGTCCTATCAGTTTTTTGGGAGTAATATACCATCCATTCAGGGGTGATTGATTATCAAGATCAATATTCCCACAGATGTCCTTTTGCATGCAAGAAAGTTATTATTTGGATTTTTATACTTTTCAGTATTTGCCATATTGCAGACACTCTGCTACCCCTATAACAAGTGGAATGTGTGTGCTGTAGCCTAGGCTGGACTTTTGTACATTTAGAAATGCTGTGTTTATGAATTAGTTTGGGAATTGCAATGATTTGGATATAGGCATTGTCTTTGTAGTTTCTAAGCCTCGTTGCAGCTTAGACTGAGGGAAAAAGTCTCTGTGCTGGAGAATCAAGGCACTTTCAAGACAAAATGACAGCTGAGTCTGGCTGCTCTCAGGTGGGTTGTCTAGGCACATAAAGTCCCATTTAATTTTCAGAGTCCTCTCTGGGGGAGAAGGAAATTTCTTCTCTGGGAGAAGACATTTTAGAAGCAGTGTCAAATTTTAGAAGCATTTAGGAAACTAAGTGAAGAGATAAGAGCATAATGTGATTTAAGGAATTTTCACCCCTGTCATGCCTCGGTTTCCTGTTTGTAACATGGACATGCACTATTCTTGCTAGGTGTTGTTGAGATGAAATCCCATATTCAAGTCTGCAGAGTTCTCAGACACTATGTTGTGTGCAGGCCATAAAGTTATTTCACCAGGTGTTATCATAGAAAGATCTAATGCTCCTCCTATCTCAGTCCAGTCAATCCTCTGCTTTCCTTCTGCTTTTTTTTTTCCTTTTCCCTCCTGTTTTATTGTGATATACTTCTATTCTTAGAGAAGCATATATATTGCTGAATACTGATGGCTGAGTTTTGTGGAAGAGGTACATAATACTTGCTTTCTTTTTTTTTTACACGACACAAAAATAACTGCAAAGCCATTAATGAATAAAACCCAGGCACTCAGTATCTCTGTGCAGAGTATAAATCAACAAAGAGGCAGCCTCATGTTTGACTTTATAATATGGAGCAGAAGTGCCTTCACATCATCAGATGTTGGTGCTATGGCTGCCATTCCTAAGTTGTCCCCCCACCCCCAAGCTGCTGCTAATAAATTACAAACACATTTGCTCTCATTAATCATTCTTTGAAATGGCAGGATAGTCTTTGCTGATTGAAAATAATTATTAGCTTCTCAAAAGGATTAAACAGCCTATTTAGATTTTCATTTATATCACCAGTTTGATGGAGCAATGTGGGGGTATGTACACAACCTTTGTCTTAAGAGTAATAATAATAATTAATGCTGTGTAACAAAGAGTTTCAGAAGGATTTCAGACAAAGAAAGTAAGAAAGAAAGAAAGAAAAGGCAGGCAAGGTGAGCTGTGGAATAAATGTAGGACACAGAACTGAACATAAGCTTGTGCTGGGCAGGAAGCCTCCTGCTGTAGCAGAGCAGTGATAAACACAAAGGAAAATACAGCATTCTCAATATAGCAGTGGAGAGACTTGAAATTTCTGGCTAACGTTACAAACTGAGGAGTGTAATTAATCTGGAACTGAAAGAATACCACAGATGTTTAATTTTTTTTTTCTACTGAGTCAGTGTCCTGCACATTTACAAATTGCAGATTGTGGATTAATAGCCCCTGAAGTTCATTACCCCATAGGCCTTGCTCCAAGGTTTCAATTTGCACTCACCAAAGTGTATTTGGATTGAGACAACTTCCTAAAGTCAGGCCCCAGGATTTTAAAATAAAGTGTTTGTTGTTACATTGTTCTGTGGACAGTGGGATGGGTGTGCTCGCTGGAGTGCCAGAGGTATTAAAATAAACTGAAAAATAAAGGGAAAAAAAGCCAGATAAGAGTTAACACATTTCAGAATGGGATGTGATGAGGAGATCCCTAGATAGTATAACCCTATTCATGTCTTACACCCAAAGTGTAACACATTATGATATTGGCTGCTGAAGGGCAGGACTTACTAACTAGATCCATGATCTATACTCATCTGATTGTGCTGTCTTGAGATCTGAGCTGGCATGTCCATGTGCTGCAATCCAGCACTCTGATGTGCTAGCTAGTTTGAGTTCATTACATGATACAGGCATACCTTCTGAGATGCTGGATTGTACAGAAAGACTGTGGGTCATATTCAGATAGTGCAAATTCCTCCAAAGTTCACGTGCTTGGTATTTCCTATTGGTTCTCTGTGGACAACTCTTGGCCTTCTGCCTCATTTCATCCCTTTTGGTCATCCCTTAGTGTCTGCCCAGTTCTCTATAGACATGTCACAGAATCACAGAATCACAAAATGTTAGGGATTGGAAGGGACCTAGAAGATCATCTAGTCCAACCCCCCTCCCAGAGCAGGATCACCTAGACCAAGTCACCCAGGAACACATCCAGATGGGTCTGGAATGTCTCCAGAGATGGAGACTCCACAACCTCCCTGGGCAGCCCATTCCAGAGCTCTGTCACCCTCACTGTGAAAAAGTTTTTCCTTGTGTTTACCCTAAACCTCTTGTGCTCCGACTTACTCCTGTTGCCTCTTGTCCTGTCATTGGATGACACTGCGAAGAGTCTGACTCTGTCCTCCCTACACTCACCTTTAACATATATATAGACATTGATGAGGTCCCCTCTCAGTCTCCAGTGTAATTTAGATGTAAATGGGGCTGTTAAAACACATCCCTCTGTGATTGTCCCATTTCATTCATCCTCAGTGGCATGCTTGAAATGAGACCCCAAACACCAGGAGCTCAGTAACAGATTTTCTTCACCTGGAGGGATGGGAAATGTAATGTTCCAGTTTATATTCAGAAATATTTATGCATTTTTCAGAAAATGGAGAAGCCCCAGCAAGAAAGGTGAAGATGTGATCTCTTTGTTTGGAAATTATGATCGTCATGTAACAATTTAATTACATCTCTAAAACAGAGAGGACTTCCATGGTTGCTAAGTAGAGAAGTATCCAGAATTGTTCTTTGTGCCACTGTTTACTCTTATGGGCTCCTGAGGGAGATGGAAGTGCAGCAACTTTGAGAATTTTTTTGGGACCAAGTAATGGTTGTTCATGATTTAGGTGGTTGTACATCTACTCAACATCACCTTGTTGACTTTAGAAGTGGAAGAAGGAGATTTTTCAAGTACCAAATGTTCAAATGGTGCCTTAAATGTTTGGCATGTAGGCATCTTGTGACCTAATTCTGGTCAGCCCCAGCATTCATTTCCTGGTAAACTCTGAATGTGACTTTTTTCAGCTAAAAAACAAATTGTATACAGATGCACTGAAGTAATGTATCTTTTGTTCCCCATCACAATTTGTACTGAGTCACAATACAAAAGCTTATCTGGATTTCTGATTGGATAAATGGTTTTGTGATGTGGGTCAAGGAACCCTTGACTTAATTATTTAACTAAACTCCGGAGCATTAGTTCTCTGACTGTTGAGTGGGAATCTTAATTTGTCTTGCACTTGGCTATGCTTACTTAGTGTGCAAAGTCTTCTGACAGGCCTAATTTCTGAAAATGTAAATGAGCATTTTAAAGACCTATGCATTGTGATCCCCATCTCCTCTGAGTGCTGTAGTGAAACAGACAGCAGGGTGGGCCATGTGAAAGGATGCATGTCATGGGGTGCTCTGCAACCATAAAGTTAAAAAGATAGTGTTTACTCTAGACAGCCTGCAGTCTAAATACCAGTGATTTATTTTAGCAGCTGTTTACATAATTCTTATATCTGAGTGAAAATTATCTACGAAAATATTTAAAAGTAAATGTAATTTATTCTTCCAAAGTTCTATATCTGATTCCTTAACCTGAACCTCCAGATTTATTTACTAGAAGTGTGTCTGTTACAGTATATGTGGCAGTATATGCTCTTCCCTCTTTATAGGGTGTTCTTATTCCTATGTTCAGGTTCCATTCTGAACACGGTAGTACCAAACCATGCATTTTTCAGTTCGCTTGGAAGACATTTCTGAGAACTGTATATACTGAAACAGGATCTTGAATTTCCTGTTTTTCTCACAGACCACCATAACAAATATTGCATTGATTCTTATACTATACTAGTTCATACTGTTGTGTCCTGAATTCAGACTTTTCCAAGTACAGTTATTGTTTAATTGCACAGAGGTCAAGTGGATAGAGAAGATTAGACCTGCTTATATTTTACTCGCATAGATATTTGATTTTACAAGGGGAAGGAACTGATCTAACCTTATCACTATTAGTTATAGGTTGATTTGCCTAATGAATTGGTGACAAAGCTTTCCTTGTCAACAGTGAAAAGCGATATTGGATTCATATTAACAAAGTTATAGAGCACGATAAATCACAACCTGATCCTGGGAATGCAACAAAATGCATGTCTGTCTTCCACATGTGAGCCTAATTCCTATTTTCCCTGCATTCATATCTCCTCTGCAAGTCACTTCATGCAGACATATAGGAATGCATTTTCTTCATCTCTCAGCAGGTTTGGAGGGAAGACCCTCAATCCAGTGAGGACCATGATACCTTCATGGCACAGCCATGAATAGGTGGAAGGACACTTGACTGGATCTTTTCCAACACTGTCAGCATCTTGTGGAATGGGAAAGAAGGTGTAGTAGATACAGATTTGCTGCTGTATCCTTCCATTATGGGTCAAGAACTTTCTGATCTTTATCTCACAAAACTTTTTTGTAGATTTGCATCTGCTATAGGCATTGAGAAAGTGGGACTATACAAGGTAGTGTTGAACATTCTTTCTCTTTTGAAACACTTTATTAATTTGAGTGATTGTATCTATCTTATTATCAACTCCGTTTTTATTTTCATACAGTTTGGGCCTGAAATAATACTGTTGGATAGAGAAAACAGGATTTTGTCCTTTTGTTTGTGATTTTGTTTGCTCATTAGAGTTAATTTTTGTTTGAGCTGTTAAAATCTGTCACTGTATCCTGAAAGTCTCCCTGGATTGCTCCTTGATAATTGGGAGACTGCATAGTACAACAAATTATATATTAAAAAAGTGTATGTTAAAATAGAAAATTGCTCTATAATTTGTTATAATTGTTACTTTGACTCACTTGTCTATTCTAAACAAATTTTACCATGTTACTCTAACCACTGTATGTCAAAAAATAGTAAAGAAAAATATCGCAGTCTTCTATTTCAAGAGTTACTAATAGAAGAACCTGAAATTAACTGCAGCATTATCAAACAATATCTTGTTCTGCCTTACTAAACCAAACAAAATTCAAATAAATTGTGTGGATGGAACTGAAGTATATTTATTTTTTATATTTTTTAAATATTTTTCTTTTTTTTCCTTCTTGGTGCTAGGATAGAGTGTGAAGCTAAATACATTCATCCAACGAAAACTGAAGTTCCTTCTCTTGTTTAGATTTCATCAGCTGTTAGAAATCTCCTAGGTGATTAAACTAATGCACTGTAAAAGAATGAATCAGTCCTGCAGAGCTCCTTGTACAGAGAATAGCTTGCTCGGTTAAGTACTACTGTGGTTTTACTAAATGAAAAACCTTATAATTTTTGTACATAATGTATTTTATCTGTGAAAACTGAGCAAAGTTTTATATATGACTCTTAAACAAAATTCCTATGTTAATTAATAAAGAAGATTTGAATATATTTCTGGTAGAGTCATCTTTGACCAACTTAATAACTTGGTTTTCTTAACAGAGGAAACCCCTTATCTCTCAAGGCTTGTGGTAACGTTGGAATACACCATGAAATTGTTAAGAGAATCAGAGAGTCTTTTTCTTGGGATAAGATTAATTCAGGCTTGAAAAATCTTTTACTTATTCAGGTGTAACACATCCTTAGTAATTATTTAATATTTATATTTCAGTTCTTATGTAGGTTATAGTTGATCCATTAAACTCTTATTGGGAACATCTAGTCTCCATTGTATAGCAGCACATGAAAATATGACCCTCTCCTGAAGCTGAACTTAATGGGCCCTGATAACGCTTCTTAAGTTTGCCAAACCAATTCATTTTAGCTATTTACTTGTTTACAGATAAATATTAATTTTAGTTTTTGCATGTCTGGCTAAGATAGGCAAAAAATGTAGTTAGATGTATATTCTTATAATGTATATATACACATTTGCCTTTCTTTAGTAGATTTACTGTTACTTATCCCCACCCCCTCTTGGCCACTTTTTTTTTTTTTTTTAACTGGTATGGTGAGGGGGAATGACAAAAACTAAAAAAAGAGATAAGGAAATGATATCAGTCATCTCAGAGATGGTGTTTCATGAGTGGCATTTTATGATTGTTGCATGGAATAAAAGCGCAGATATATAATAAATTTATGGTTTTCAGTGGGTTTTTGTTTTGAACTCCTGATGCAACTTACTCATGTCCACTTGTAGTGGACAATGTAGCTGTGGATAAAGACTATATGAAATTCATTGTAATCCAACAAAATCTTTTTATTATATGACATAGCATTTATGTGTGCATTCACTCTGTAATTCTAGTACAGTGTTTGATTTTTTTTATTGTAGTAAACATAAATTAGCTGGTTTGGGTTGGGTTTTTGTTGTTGTTGTTTGGTTGGTTGGGTTTTTTGTTTTGTTTTTAGGAAGTATGTGTTTTTAAAGTTTTCTTTTAAAATTTAATGTCAACATCTTACTGTGCTGCACTCAGTAAGTACCTGTACAATATGCACACTTCTGTAGATTGCTAAACCAGTGTTAAATCTGACTAGAATTGGCTGAACTCTGAAAAAAAAAAAAAAAAAGTATTCACTCATGAATTCAAGAAGAAAGTTTAATTCAATCATGTTTGCTGGCCTTTTATACTTTCTGTTTGTGAACATTTAAGAACTTGATTCTTTGATGCTGAAAATATTCCAGGAATATTTAAGACTGAAGATTTTATGAATGTATTTAAAGTAGTACTAACAGGGTGAGATTCCTTTAGTTCTTTTGTAATAAAGCTTTAAATGGCATTGGGGAGTAATGCTTGTCTTTATAAAGAGCGGGTTGATATGGAACTTGGTTTGGAAGAGGGCCTTTCTTGATTAAATTCAGTAGCTTTACACCAGCTGGGGAAGGCTACCATACCTGGGAAGTAAAGGCAATAGTTTTCCGTAGGAATGTTACAAAGTGATGTACATCTATTTGACCTACTTGAAATGAAAAAGGTTTCTTGTGCACTTGGCAAAATGGAAAAGAGGGTTGCACAGTCTGGAAGAGGAAGGAGTTGACAGCAGCTCAGCATACAATGCTCTTCTGAGTTATTTGGGAACAGTACATTTAGTTGACTTTTGACCTGGTGTCCTCCTAAATCAAGAGTAGAGGTCAGACAGATAATAGGATAAATTTAATGAAGTGGTATTTGAGAAGATACCCTGATTCAGGGCAGTAGCTTAGGGGAAATGAAGAATGCAAACAGACAGACGCAAATAAAGGGGAGAGCCTTTCCTAGGCTGCTGCAATAACCTTTGAGCTCTGCGTCTGCATAGTACAGTACTTTGACTGATGTGGAGGGAAGACTGATGTAATTCTTTCTTCTGCTTTGTTTTCACTGTAGAGTCACTGCAGTAGTTTCCATTCAAAAAATGTTAGGGATATGTTAGACATTGCTGCAGGAGAGAAGGATTGGCCATGTGATTTCTATGTATGCTTTCTATTTCCATAACAAACATTGCCCCAAACAAGAGAGCAGTGGTAGCTGACAAAGTCAAGGCAGATCCTGAATGAAATATCTCCATTCAGGAGATGGCAATTTGACAACCGGCAGGTCAACAAATTTCATCTTTACTGCAACAGACTTAGAAGTTCTTTCTACCCATCCAGGAAGGTGACAGTCTAAATTTCGGAAGAATCAAAAGGTAGTAAATTAATGAGCTAAGGAGAATAACAAGCTGGACTGAGCATAATCATGTTAATGAACTTAAGAGTAAAATGACTGCTAATTAAAGTACACATTATCTTATTTAAGTCAGCAGTTATAATGGAATACAGCAAATATTGTACTTAAATTTATAAAAAGTCCTAATAATAACCTGGAGAATTACAGACCCATAATGCTCAGCTCTTGGCAATTTAATTGATAGGATGATTTAGAGTACAGTTATAAAGAATCCCAGAAATATGGAGTTTGATGATATGGTAGGGAAAAAAAAATCCACAATTTTTAAATAGGAATATTGCGCCTCACTAATTTTTTTTTTTTAAATGTATAAATGATACAATAGATGAATGAAAACCAGTTGATAAGGTATATTTGTGTACTTAATCACTGACACTTCTTAAAGCGACATCTAAGGAAACAAAAGCATATAGATTTCCCTAAAAAGATATTGAGAGGATGTAGAAGTCTGAGATTCAAGTCTTCCATCAGAATCAGTGCAGAAGGCAGATTTGATTTTACATTCTCTGTATTTAAAATAGCTGTTCAAATCGGTGGATTTCTGAGATTCCAAGGAGTGAATTTTTTGTTCCCTTTGTTCTGATAGGATTTACAGTCCCTGGCAGAATGCCCGTCTCAGCTGAATTGATGCCTAAACCCCACCCATTTCCTCTGTTTCACTGCTGACTTGCTTAGCCGTGTTACATTCAGCCAGCTTTGGGAATCTCTTTAGCTGCATATTAATTGCATACAAGTATGCCATTAGGCATCAGGGCGTGTCTGAGTTAAGCATAGTAACACTTTAGTATCTTTGATGTTCTGAGCAAATTAATACTCTGAAAAAGTAGCATCCTTTGTGGATAAGAGTACAAAGTAGAAAAAAAAAAAAGTTTTCCTCAAGGGAAAAAATAACATTTGGAGGATCTCAGGTTCCCACATATGGGTAGAAGCTGGTCTATTTATGAATAATTTGGAAAACAGAAAACCAATTGGGTACTGAATGCTCCAAAACAATGAAAATTTAAGACATGGACAAACTTCAGGAGGAATGAAGAAATCTGGCAGCTGCCACAATGTCATGCTAAAATCAGAGCTGGTTTAAAGTGTTGATCCTTAAATAATTTTATGCCACAAGAGTACTGTCACACCTTCAATTTTGTCATGGATGGTTTTTAGAAGTGTGAGTATGATGAAGAGTACATATCAAATAAGTAATAAGGTGCAGATGATGGAAGAATTCAGAATAAATTTAAGAATGAAATGACTAGTAGTAAAAGCATGCACTTTCTTATCATCAGACTTGTAATGGAAGAATTATAGGATTGTTTGATATGCTCTTGTAGACTCTTCGCAATCATGGCATTGCAGAACTCCATGGAAGCCACAAGAATTTGGTTAGGGATCTCTTGGCCTAAGAAAAGCACTACATATTGAAAGGTACAATTTTTACTATTTTTACATCTTAATGGTTTTAAGAACCTGAGTATCATTGGCTGCTTGTTGCTCAGTGAAGTGCCTGAATTACTAGTGCCTGGAGCTGAACTCAGGCTGCTTGTCTGCCCACCCACAGGCTCAGGCATTTCTCTATGACAGAAGTCTGCTTGCCTAATGGTTTTCAACCTATTTTGATTTGCAGTACCTTGAGAACTTTCTTGTAGAGGTGCAGGGTCTTGTGTAATAAGTGCAAGTGTCTCTGATATTAGGATTACTTGCCTTTTTTTTTTTGGTTGGTTGGTTGGTTGGTTGGTTGGTTGTTTTTTAATGACCATCTGAGGAGTAGAGTTTGTGGAGATCCAGGAATCCATAGATGATAGGTAAAAAAACCCAACAAACATAAAGCAAACAACACAAAGAAACAAACCCCTCCAGTTCATTAAGGGTTTATAAAGGAGTATTTAGTTGAGAACTGATGATTAGGATTGGAACAATGGTACCTAAGTAAATGCTAAAGTGTATTTTGCATTTAATGCTGTATCTATTTTTAGTGTCCCTACTTCATGTTTTTCTATTTGAACACAGTCCCTTTGTTTTCACTAAAGTTGAAAAGGAAGACTTTCTGGAATAATTAGAACATTACTGCTCTTTCCAGCCTTAGTGTTCCCTTTATTCTTACAGTTTTAAAAAATAAAATCAAACTAATAGACTTCAGAGGCTTGGTGGGAGTATGGGCTTGGAGAAGCAGCAGGGAGGCAATATATTTTAATGTGGCAAAAGGTGAGATAGCAAACTTTTATGTACCCTAGGTACCAGGTATTAATCTCCAGATAACTGCTTTCACATTTCAACCTTCTGTCTCTTATGTGAGATCCAGCAATCTTTGCTTTTTTTCTGTTCTGGGAGCAATTTTCTGAATCATTAATTTTCAGTGGCCAGGCTTCAATTAGCTTAATCAAGCATTGATTAGATTTCTCAAGTCCCTGGCATTTATTTTCCACGTTGCCTATATGGTTTCTTGACTCCATTACCTGATTGTTCACTTATTGCATATAAGGTTGATTCCTCTCCATTAACATTCCCTGATGTGGGGTTAGCCATCCAGCTAGCCACTTTGATGGTGGCAATTCATGGTGAAGGCCAGTTCTACTGCCCTTGCAAAGCAGGGTATTTTCTTCCAAGTAGTGTTACTGCAATAAAAATCTACTCTTAGATGAAGGCACTGCTTACAAATAATTCTGACTCATAAAAAACACTTTCTTTAGAATAGGCTTCATAATTTGTTTAAAAAGTTGTGACATTGTAGAAAGTTGAGTAAACCATGCATTTTTTTTCAAAGCATACTTCACACAAGTTTAGGGTTTTTTCCTTCTGCTTTTCTTAGCATCTAGCCTGATGTATAAAATGCATTTTCATAGCCAGTACTTGTGATCTCTGAGGGTGTTTGACATGGGTTTATAATCAAGGATGATGTAAGGCATATGTAGACTACATGCCACCATAGAATGAAGCCCTCAGAGAACCCATGCCCTGTTTCTAGATACCAGCTGCTTAGCAGCAACAGCTCATGTTCAAAACTATTCATTCCTCATGATACATGTTTTGGGTCTTGAAGTGAAGGATTGGACTGAGGTGGAAAATGGGACCAGATTCAGGTTTTTCTAGATTGATAAGCACTTTATCTGAATCCAGTTTAGGGTTTCACGCTATCTGTAGTCAGATCTGTTCATTATGCTTTGTTTTTGCAAATAATGTCTTCAGGAGCACAGACCTCTTTTTGAAATTCTCTTTTTAAGTCATGTGTCTGTACTAGCTTGAACTAAACAGACACAGACATGAATGAGCTTTTGCCAAAATCAATAGCAGGGAAGTTCTGACAGCATGGATTTTCGATTTTAAGAACATTGTGTAGTATATGCTAACAAAAAACTCAATGAAAATGTTATTTTAACAATAAAAAAAGTTTTCTAATTAAAATATATGGAATCAGGTCTTCAAGCAATTTTTTTCTATAGCTACTTTGAGTTGGGACAGTTGCCAACATTTTCCCTTTCTTTGTAACCAAACCAAAGTTTCTTAACTTCATTTTTAATGAGCATGATGTTTTGCCAGGAAGCTCTTAACCCTCTCTAATTTTCACACACTTATGTAGTTAAATATATTATTTTTCTTCTCTCAGTCCCAGTACATATACATGCCTTCAAATTTAAATGATAAAAGATAACAAAGAATCCTTTCAAGGTTTAGCGTTTGTTTTTTCAGATTGTTCTCAGAAATATTTTGAGTATCAGCTTCAGCTTTTGCTCAAAAATGCTAGTACAAAAAAACCCCAAACAAACTTGTAAAAAGTACTTTTCATGATCCCCACTTAATAACCAGGGGAAATAGTGATTAGATGCAATATGAAACTGTTATAAAGTTCATTTCCTCTTTTTGTACTCTTCGTTTTAGATTCATTGTAATTTGATGGATTTCTAGACAGAAAGGGAGATCTCTTATTTTAGTTATTCACTTTGTTGTTTATGCTTCCTGAATTTATTATGTCCCCCAAAACTGCAGCCGCTCATGTGAGAAATACAAAGCGTAGGAGTTTTAATAGGTTTTCTGTCTTGAAATTATTCTAGAATGATCTTTTAGGGGAATGCAATTTCACATATATGAGAAATATTCTTTGGCTTTCTTAAAACACCCCCATCCCTGTTTTGAATCTTCCCCTCCCTTTTGAAACAGAGGTACCCTTCAGCAAATAAATGGTCATGTTTCTAATGCTCTCTTTCTGTAGAAAGCATAGTCTTCTGTGATGAGAAAACCCACTGAAAATATCTTACAGTTCATCTCTGCAATTAGTGATTTTCAATTACTACATCCAGAATGGCAAGGAGCATTAACATAAAAACTATCTCAGAAGTCACATCCAGTGTCATCACTCCTTTGGTTTGGTCATTAGCTGTCACTGTGGTTTCTGGGCTTATTTGGACCATTTGATGGGCACTGTGATCTTGGACCTTTGTCTTTTCTGACTAGTGAAAACCATTGCTGATTCACTGCATTACCTAGTTAATAACGCTCCATGAACTGCTAGGAGGAGGTATTTTGTTAACTGCAGAGGCAATGATGTGGGGCTCATGTTGCTCAAGAATCGATGGCACAACTCTGACAATCTTGCCAGCTGTCCAAGCGTGTCTCATTTTCAGTTTGCAGCTAGAGGTTATTGATAGAGTATGGGTAAATAGCCTGTTCAACAGGGATTCTTTCAGGCATACCTCTACTTTGTTCACCCTGCTGAACCACTGTAGTGCATAGCAGATGTGAAAATGGTTGCCCTGAGGTGCTTTTCTTTCCTTCTTGCATGGTCCCAAAGGGCTCTGTCGGGTGCTATACTTCAGTACTCATTCTACAGGGGAATTTTAAGAAACTGTTTAGAAATCCCTCAAGTCCAACATATGCATAAAATAACATGGTGAGTCTAGGGAGAGGTTATAGACCTCAGCGGGGGGGGTGCTTGTTAGAGACCTTACCTAGTTCTGTCTACTCAGAAAGCTGCTGTGTCACATTTGTGATTCTCTTCCTGATAAGGCAAATAGGCCTATGTATTTCAGATCCTCACCTTACAACACTTTGTGTGTCCTTTTTACCTTTTGAGTGGTCCATGCAAATGTTCCTTCATGAAGCAAAACCTTGAGATCTCAAAACTGAGCTTAGCAAGTCCGACTGAATTACTGAACTGGATTCTTAAGGAAGTCCTGTGACATCCTGTTGCTGACAGCACAAAGCTTCTGAATAAAGGTTAAGTTATTGGTTTTAATTAGAGTTGATCTAGATAAGAGGAACAAGATCTCCAGGAAATTATTATAAAAGTTGTTTGTTTTGTTGTTTGTTTGTTTTTTATCAAAGCTTTCTTTCCACTGACATTTTCTTGGAGGCACAGGTTAGATCTATGTAAATTTAAGTGCTTAATTAAGTTGCCAAACATCAGAACTTAGTTTTTCTAGATTCTCTCTTCAGTGAAGGGAGAGAGATGGGCAAATCTAGAAGGACTGTAAATTTGGTTTATGTGGGCTGGTTTGCAAACTGAAACAATTTGTCTTTCTCCATTGATTATAGAGGACAACATAGAAAGGCTGTGTAATTTTGGAGCTTGTGAAAATAAGCTTGGGTGAAGTGCAGAAATGTAAAGGGAAGAATTTGGTCCTAAGTATTTTCACTGCAATGTGAATAAGGTGTTTAGCTCTCCAATTGTCCTATATGGTCTGCCTCAGGAAATGGACCTGGCTTAGAGTGGGGAGGTAGCCATGGAAAAAAGCAAAGTGAGCAATCCCCTCCCCAAAGTTATATGTTGAATAAATGACCGAGGAAATATTTATTACTATTAAGCAAACCTGCTTCTGCCAGAGAAGCTATCTGTGGCTGAAAGGCTCTTGATAACTCCAAAGGGTTAGGTGTAGTGAATCATATTCCTTAATACTTCCTTCTTTCAAGTGAGAAAGTAAAAAAAAAAAGCCAAAATCTGACCCTAGTACCTTCTTATCCCTAAACATTTTGAAGTAGCCCAAACACAGCATTTATGGCTGAAATTCAGCTTTGTATAAAAAAAGGGGTTTACAGTGTTAGTTCTTCATATATATTAGTTCTATATATATTGTCTTTCTGAAAAATAACACAGGTATTGTAAGCATGAATGTTAATGCTCTGAATTACAAATTACTGCATACCTTATTAACTGCTTCAGCATATGTGATGATTAGAAATATATTCTTGCTAAAAGTGAAAATAAATGTAGTAAATTTTGTGGAAAAAAATATTGGGTTTTAGACAGAATACATCATATGATAGCTACACTATAAGTGATTAAAATGCCATGGGTCATCTCATGCTGCTATGAATAGGTACTGTTATACCATGGCACTTTGTACATGAAATATGATACATATATTGTGCCAACTGAAAAAATTTTTTTTAAAGTAGTTAGCTTAAAAAAAATGGAAAAAAAAAAAAATCACTTTCTGCTTGCAAACTCTGGTAGTTTCCACCTGTGTATCTATCTATCCAAGGCCTCAGAGGAAGCCATAAAAAAAGAAATCCCTGAAAATAACTTTAAAATATTGGGAGCTTGAAATTCAGTATTTCAAGAAGTTTTAAGAACAAGAATCAGGCATAAAGACCTATTGGGGAAGGAGGGATTTCTCCTTTCACTTACCATCTCTACTTTACAAGACAAGAAAAATTTTAGGTTTTAAGTTATGAATATTATTAATACAAAATCTCTCTGGGATAGATTTTGTCTGTCTTTGTCCTAGGAGCAATTTGGGGAGGAAGAAAACCAAAGATATCTGGAAATTCTTTTAACTCTGAAATATCAAATTAAATCCCAGAGAGCAGGATTAATATGCAGAGGTCAAAGATATTTGATAAAGTTATTTTTTACACTGTTAATTTCTCATGTGGCTCTTACTGAATATGCTATTTTTCCATGTCATTTCACAATGACAGCTGGATGGTGACTGTAGGAATTTCTACAGATGGAGGAAACTTTTTTTCCTGGCTGATGGGTTAAAAAGACAATGGTTTGTCATTGTGTAAATGCATCTGGAGGAAAAAGGGTAAAGGAATTAATTAGAGGTCAGTCAGTATAATCATAAGTGAATCATATGTGCATGTGGACTCAGGCTGTGCAGACCTGACTGAGTATTCATTGTTCTCATGAATATTGTGCTGGACTTGAATTTTACTGAAGAATATTGGAAAATGTTGATTCAGTGAAACCAAATCTTTTTATAGACACATACTTTGTTTCACCTATGTTTGGCTGGGAATGTTTTCAGGTACTAGGATTGAATCAGGGTGTCAGGAGAACATTAGCCTTTGAGCTAGAATTAATGCATTGCCCGAGGCACCCAGTGCAGATGTGGGTGAGATGGTGCAAAGACACCTGCCCATGTGCTCATTTCACTGCAGGAGCTGAACCTCTCATCTGTGCCTGGGGTAATGTCTTTCCCCATCCTGCCAGCACTGCACAAGGAGGCTGCTCTCAGTGTATGTTAGGAAAAAAAAAAAAAGACAGATTTTTTTTTTTAATAGACTTTTGTTGTTATATTTTTGGTAATATAAACAGAAATTCTGGAACTCTGACATTTCGAAGAGAGAAAATTCAAATTTTCTGCAAGTAATCCTAAAATCCCGATATTTGCTTTTGGTCCCCCTGCATATTTAAGCTCCTTTACTTAAAAGCGACACATTTAATAAGTCTCTACCTATATTCATTTAAGTGCACTGCTTCTTCCATTTGATTCTTCTTGTTTTCTTCTCCTGCTTCTGGGTTCTACTATAGAGCCTCTGGACCTTAGATAGCCTTCTTTTCCAATATCCTGGTTTTCCCTAAAACTCCTGATTCAAGCTACTCCTTAACATAGTCTTTCACAGAATCACAGAATGTGATACACTCACCCTTAACATATTTATCGACATTGAATAAGTCCCCCCTCAGTCTCCTGTTCTCCAGGCTAAAGAGCCCCAGCTCTCTCAGCTCCCCTCATAAGGGAGATGCTCCACTCCCTTCAGCATCTTGGTGGCCCTATGCTGGTCTCTCTCCAGTAGCTCTTTGTCTCTTTTGAATTGGGGTGCCCAAAACTGGACACAGTATTCCAGATGGGGCCTCAATAATTGCAGAGTAGATGGGAAGAAGAACCTTCATCTACCTGCTGGCCACACTCTTCTTAATGCATCCCAGGATGCCATTGGCCTTCTTGGCCACAAGGATGCATTGATGACTCATGGTCATCCTCCTGTCCCCCAGGTCCCCCAGGTCCTTTTCCCCAGAGCTGCTCTCCAGTAGATCAGCCCTCAGCCTGTACTGATACATGGGGTTGTTCCTCCCCAAATGCAGCTCTTGTTAAATTTAATTAAATTTCTCCCTGCCCAGCTCTCCAGCCTGTCCAGGTCACACTGGATGGCAGCACAGCCTTCTGGTGTGTCAGCCACTCCTCCCAGTTTTGTATCATCAGCAAACTTTCTGAGGGTGCACTCCATCCCCTCTATCCAGGTCATTGATGAATATATTGAATAATATTGGACCCAATACTGACCCTTGTGGGACACCACTAGTCACAGGCCTCCAGCCAGAATCTGCTCCACTGACCACAACTTTCTGTGCTCTGTTCTTCAGCCAGTTCCCTATCCACCTCACTGCACAATCACTCAAGCCACACTTCTTAAGCTTGGCTTTGAGGATCTCATGGGAGGCAGTATTGAAAGCCTTGCTGAAGTCAAGAAATACCACATCCACTGTTCTCCCCTCATCTATCCAACTGTGTGACACAACTATGTGTCATCATAAAAGGCTATCAGATTAGTCAAGTATGAATTCCCCTTATGGAATCCATGTTGACTACTTGTGAGAAGCCTACTTTCTTTCACATGCTTAGAGATGGTGGCAAGAACAAGCTGTTCCATCATCTATCCAGGGGTGGAGGTGAGGCTTACCCGGGTCCTCCTTTTTGCCCTTTTTGAAGATTGGGATGACACTGACCTTTCTCTAGTCCTCAGGCACCTCTCCTGTTCTTCAGGGCCTCTCAAAAATTAAGGAGTGTGGCCTGGCAGTGACCTCTTCCATCTCTCTCATCACTCGTGGGTTTAGCTCATCAGGCCCCATAGACTTGTGGATGTCCAGTTTGCTCAACTGATCTCTAACCCAAGCCTCTTCAACTGAGGTAAAAGCTTCCTCCTTGCAGAATTCCTCTATTATCTTGGAGGCCTGGGACTCCTGGTAGTTGGTCTTAATAGTAAAGACCATTGGCTCAGACTGCGGGCAGCGAGAAAGCAGAGCTCAGATAGGCAAACCTTGCGACCGGAGCATTGCCTTTTCTTACCCTTTCTTTCATTTTGAACTAGCAGAGGCTTTCCTCCACTCAGGGAATCCTGTGGGAACTTGGAATTGGCTAGAAAATCTCAGTGTCTCTCGCAGAAGCAGCTGAGAGGGTCATGTGGTTGGGGGTGTTCCCATTGCTAACCACTGAAATTTAAACGCGGCAAAGCCAGAAGCGCCACTCAGACTTTTCCAAGCAGTTCCCTGAGAAGACCAAGGTTGGCCTTTCTGAAGTCCAGGGTAACAATCCTGCTCGTGGCCCTGTGCCTACTGCCTGTAATTCTAAACTCCACCATCTTGCGGTCACTACAGCCAAGGGTGCTTCCTACCTTCACATCCTCAACCAGTCCCTCTTTGTATGTCAAATTTCCTTCATTTTTCTTTCACTTTACCTGCAATTATCCCCTCATGTTGCTCCCCTGAGTTGTACAGATGAGAGTTCCAGTTTTGTATCTGGGCTTAGTGGGCCTTAGCTCTTGCATTATTCTTTCAGAGGTGTTCTTTTAAGAAACACATAAAGTTTTTAAGGTTTAAAGGCCAAACCTGAAAGAAGGGTCTTGGAAAGGTGCAAGGGATTTTGCTGTTCTTTGCTTTACCATGCTTTTTTTTCTTCTTAAAATATTTTTTTTCCATTTGCAGTTTCACTCCATGAATAGAAGTCAGAAGCCCCTGGAGCTTGTTTATCCAGTCACCCCTATTCGTACACATTTGGGGTGGAATAAAATGGGATGAGATACCATGAGCTCCTGCTGTGGGCAAAGTTATTTTGACAACAAAACAAAACCAAACCAAACCAAAAAGCTACACTGTCCCCCAGGGATTCTTTATTTTTAAATTGGACAGAAAGAAACCATAATTTCATTGAGAATTTTCTCTTGTAGTTGGTCTTTGTAAGACTGCAAAAGATGGGGTGTACTGCTCGAGCACCCCTTTTTTTCACATTAACAATTTCCCATTACTCTCTTCCTCCTCAAGCACACACATGAACACAGGCAAAACAACAGTCTGTCTGCAACCCGGTTACCACTGCAAATAGCTACAGCTTTTTGTTTAACTGTATAATTGCTCTCTTGGTGGCTTTTTTTTTTTTGTCCCCTGTCTCAATTTGTTTTCTTAATAACTAAGGCCAGTATATTTAAATGGTTCTTTATTTTTTTAAATATTATTTTTAATCTTTTTTTTTTAACAAGCCTTCTGGATGTAACAAGACATGCCATGAAAAACATTAATCATAATAAAACTAATTAAAAACGGAACAGTTTCTATGCATTCCAAGCACTGGGGGTGGGAGGGGGTGGGAGGGGGCTGGGAGGGCTTTCGTCTGAGCACTGGCGTTTCCTGAGCAC
>JANHGL010001060.1:9708-32437 GCA_024611195.1 Ceyx melanurus
GTTTCTTGGTCTTTACTATGAGTGACTGCTTAGACTGTTCACATTTAATTTCATTTATATATATGTAGTTTAAGTGTCTTGTGTATAAATGTTAGAGTCCAGGTATAAATTCTGAATAAGTGTCAGTGAAATCTGGTGCAGGACTGGGCCTGTATAATGGATTTTGTGCTGTCTCGGGTATTTGAAGTGATGTGGTAGTTTGATACGCAGTTATTCTGCTTGAGTCTGTATATTTATAAATAATATATTTTAACACTTGACTCAGAGAAATTGCACATGTAATTTGAAACCTTAAGCTAAAAATCATAAATTGTAACTTCAACAGTTTCCTGGTGTTATTTAGGAGAGCTTTGAACAAGTTAAAGGAGTACCACTGAAGGGAAGTGTAATTGAACAAACTAGTAGACAGTTGTTCTTCAGTTACTCCAAGTCACTTTCTTCATTTCTTTGGCAATTCTTGAGAGTACCTTATTGATGTAATTGTGCCTTCCATTGTACTTTTTTGGTGTGTAAGCTACATTTATCAATAGTGATCTGAGACAACTACAATTTAATAGACAATAAAAAAACATTTTCAGTTAAATAAACAATTCATCTATTCAAGCTCATTTGTTTATTTCTTTACAATACAGTTGAAGTGTCTTAGAGGGGTATTTAAAATCTTTTTACCCCAGGGAGACTGTGTTATCGCCAGAGCATGCCAGTTAAACAATCATGACTATATCAATTCAGATGTGTATGAACTGCACCAAACACTTGTTACTACTTGTGGGACAAGAACAGGGATCTCTAGCAAGATGGTGTAGTTTGAGGAAATGTAAACCATGTGGCTGGAGAATAGCATTGTGCTTCCTCTTCTCTAGTGAGAGTTGCTAAGTGTGACATGTCTGCATGTGTCTGTACAACACTGAAGAGTGCCGTTAATACCAATTCATTAATCATTAGTGCAACTAATGCTGTCTTACCTGCTCCTCTTACAGGAATTCCTTATAAACAGCTGACTATAGGTGTCCCTAAGGAGATATTTGAGAATGAGAAAAGAGTGGCTCTGTCACCAGCTGGAGTTCAAGCCTTGGTTAAACAAGGCTTCAATGTCGTGGTGGAATCTGGTGCTGGAGAAGCTTCCAAATTTTCTGATGACCATTACAGAGAAGTTGGAGCAAAGATCCAAGGGACCAAGGAGGCCCTGGCTTCTGATTTGGTTGTCAAAGTAATTGTTTTATTAACATATTTCTTATTGCATTCCTTTTTGGAGAAATATATTGGTCAAATTTATGTAATAGTTTGCTGAAAGTTCAGTAAGTGAGCTTAATTTAATTAATCTTTTCCATTCTATGTACTTACTGAATTTTAGTTTTTTTTTTTTTCTGTTTTTTTTTTTCTTTTTATAGAGCAAGTATGCACCTACAGTTATAAACTAGTAAATAGCAGCATTGAAAAAAATGAGGATAGCTGTATCAAGTTTTTAACTACCTTGGAGGAGTTGTTTTCTAAATGACGTAGACTATTTCTGGACTCTAATCAGACCTGCTCTAAGAACCTTTCACTTCAAAGTTAGTAGCATACAACTCAAGTTACTCTTTAGCAAGAGTTGCCTGGAGTTTTCAAAATGCAGATTTCTCACTTTTCGCAATCAGACATCCAAAAATTCCACAGCAACAGGGCATTTCAAAAGTAGCTTATATAGGAAGACTGATAAAAATGAAGTTGCTTGAAAGGTGATAGTTTGGTTGGAGTCCTGAAGGAAAAAAGAAAAAGACCTTCAAGTTGGTTTTGAGCTTCCTTCAACTGCTCTATTTGAAGTTACTGTGTTAGGATTGAACATAGAATCTCTGAGCAGCATGGTCTAGTTGAAGGTATACCTGCTCACTGCAAGGGGGCTAGGCCAGATGACCTTTGAAGGCCCCTTCCAGCCCTAGCCATTCTGTGAGATAGTGTGTAAACAACACTTTGTTAAGTGGGTTCCTTTCTGAATAAAAGTGTGAAAGCCAAGAGAATATAGATCAAGCTGAGTATCTGCTGGACTTCATGCTTGAAATTCCCCCCTGTAGAGTTGCACTGCTGCCTAATTAGTGATTCTTAGCCTATAGAGCTTAATTGGCACATCTGTTCAGTAAGCATTTTGCTTAAGAATGGTGAGTTTTGGGGCAGCTGTCTGTCATAAAAGCCAGTGACTGGTAGTTAGAAGCCATCACATCTTTCTGAAGGTCTGTGACTATTACTGCCATGTCATGAATCTGCGTAGAGCTAATTCTAATATGTGACCTGTGGTACTAAGTGTAGCTGCTCATTTCAGTTGTGTAAAACAGCCTTTGATGTACTTCCTTGCTTGTGTACCTTGTGGGTGGGAATGGGTTCTGACTGCAAGTTGGGAGGCAGGAAGTGGAGTGTGTTCTGACTTATTTAATCTGATAAAGGTGGAAACTTCTCTCTTTCCTCAGGTGAGAGCTCCTATATATAACTCAGCTCTAGGTGTACATGAAGCAGATCTTTTTAAGATGGCAGCTACCCTTATTAGTTTTATCTACCCAGCACAAAATCCAGACCTCCTGAAAAAACTTGCAGAAAAAAAAGCTACTGTCTTGGCTATGGATCAAGTTCCACGGGTCACCATAGCTCAGGGATATGATGCACTTAGCTCCATGGCCAACATTGCTGGGTATGAATCTTACTTTTTTTTTTTCTTCTTTTTTTCTTCTCAGATTGAGTGATTGTAGCTGAATTAAAAATTCTGTCTATAACAGTCTTGCATCTGTTTTCATACAAAGGGTGACACTGCTGGAGGTTCCATACAAGTTTCTTACAATCAGCTTTGCAGGAGATCAGAGCAAAGCTTTTGAATAAACGTATAAATAAATAAAATTGGGGCAGTTCTTCACAATTGTTGACTGCTTTGTCTTAGTGCCTTTTTCTCTAAATTAGATCTGAGTGGGCTCAAGACATCCTCAAACCAGCTTGAGCACAAATTGTCTGTCAGTGGTATCCAATTGTTGTGAGCTACCTCATCCAAACAGCATTTAGTATGAATGCAGTTGCCCTGGTAGATGTAAACAAAAGACCAAATACACTTAGACATCTTCATGCTTTGTGACTGGTATTGTAGATTGTTAAGGTTTAGGATCAGGGCCATCCCACAGATCTAAACCAGACTCTGTCAAACTCTTCTCTTTCCCCAAAGGAGAAGAGAAAAGATATAAGGGAGACTTAACAATTAGAAAAGCTAGAACAACTTCAATGGCGTTAACTTGGTGTTCAGTCACCAATTGCCTACAAATGGCTACAAAGCAAATAGGGCAGAAGTATCAAGATTAGGGTATTTGCCCTAAGCCATATAACTCTGCAGATTTAGGGCCAAAGTATCTTTTTTGAATGTGTGTCCACTTACCTAAGTGGGCTTGCTGCAAAATTGCTCTGGGTTTTGCAACTGCTTGTTCATGTTTTTCCCCTAACAAGCCAGAGGTAGCCTTTGAAGGTAGCTTCAGAGACCACAGTTAATTTTTAGGAAGTTATGCATTTATTGTTCAGATGGAATTTTGTTGAAGGGATTGAATAGTTGTGACCATCCAGTGTACGGCAGTCAAAAAATTTGGTCTGAAAATGAAATGCATTCCATGATTTTGAAAAATGTCCATGAAGGGCAAGAAATATGAACAGACAAACTTGTTCTCAGTAGTAAAATATTAAACTTGTTTTATCCTCTGCATGATATGGTCAAATGTTCATCCTTTTGATTGCTATCATGAATGGAATTGTACTGAACCTGGGAAAATAATGATGTGTGTTCATCCTTAATTAACAGTTACAAGGCTGTAGTACTGGCAGCAAATCACTTCGGGCGATTTTTCACCGGTCAAATAACAGCTGCTGGTAAAGTTCCACCAGCAAAGGTATGTGCAATTAAGCAGATACTGTGGCAGAAGAATATGCACGTTCCTGAGTATGGCTAACCATTGCTGAAACTGTTTTGAAAGGCTTTTTTTTTTCCTGCCTTGGGGCTAGTTCTAGAGGCTTCAGAAATTGCTGTAGCTATTCCTGTGCCAATTTTTGTTCACCACCAGTGGACATTCCGTGTAACTTTTTTAGTGAATAATAGAATGATTTGAGTTTTATTTGTTTGCTTGGTTTTGAACATCAGACTAGCTATACATGGAAAGATTTATTTAATTGTTTGTTTGTTTTCCCTTAGATGGGAAAAGTTAAGGAAGCAGTTAAAAGTTACAGATGTTGGGATTTCTGGTGCATCAAAGGCTGTGATGGAAAGTATTTATTGTTTGATTGGAATTATAAGTCGATTGAGTTGAAGAGAAATGAAAGTAGAATTAGGGAAGGAAAAAAAAAAAGATAAGGAGAAAATCTATACTTATATAAACTGTTTGCTACAGATTAACTGGCTTTCAGATAATTGAAGTTAGGATTTACCCATTTTAAACTGTTACAATTCAAGGGTAGCTTTACTAAAGAAGTTTTGGGTTCTGTATCCTAAGGTAACTTGTTTAAATGCCTGGTTAATGAGATGTATCTGCAGTTGTTAAAGCAGTATGATGCTGTGCTTTTTTAAACAGCTCTAGTTTTCATTCATTCTCCATGAGTGTTGATGGTATCGTTCTAGGTATTGATCATTGGAGGAGGAGTTGCTGGCTTGGCTTCTGCAGGAGCAGCTAAATCAATGGGTGCAGTGGTTCGTGGATTTGATACTAGGTAGGTATGTGAAAAAGGTAATGATGAGCTGAAATTATTTTTTTTTTCATTACAAGGTTTAGAATCTGGACCTTTTGCTAGACTTGTAACAGACTCTGTCTGTTAACTCCTCTCCAAATGGGAGGAGAAAGGGAATAAGAAAGGAGACCAATTAGAAAACAAAGATAAAACAGCTTTAATGAAAATAAAACCAATAAAATAGAATACATACAAATATATACAAAACCAGTACTGAAGCCATACTCCCCCATGATGGCAATTATATTACCATTGGCGCTGATGCTGTGGATGTCCCAAACTGTACTCGGCAGCAGAATGGGAAACAGGTTCAGGAGCTGCATTCAGGAATATGCTCATTTGGATCAAAGGTAGAATGGACAGAGCCCTTCTTGGATGCCAACCATTGAAGATGAGGAGATATTGACCTTCATCATCTGTGAGATTTTTACAAAATAAGATGTTTATGAGATGGAATTGCTCACTGGTCAGTTTAGGGTCCTGTCTGCTCCTCCCTGCTGGTGCAGCCTTTTTACCTTCTGTACCCCACAGACTGGTGCACAAGATCCAGCAGTGGCCTTGGTCGGCACACCAGTCCTCGCACCTAACTCTAAATATGGGAAGTTATCACTGCCAGAAGCAGACATTACCTGTGAAAACATGCTGCTACTACAGGCAGTGCAGTTAGAAAAATTGAGTTGAAAAGGAGAATCACTGAACAGAATTAGTTACGTTCTTTCTCATACTGGAACAATTAAGTAGTTTGTGGCTGTATTACAGTGAAAGCACTTGTGCTGCACTGTATGTCAGCTATTTTCCTATCATTTTTATTCCATCATTATTCCTGCATTTGTTATACCTCAGAACAAGGAAACCTACCAACAGAGTCCTCATTAAATAATTCAGAAACAAATGAACAAAAGCTCATCACTTTTTGAAAATAAGAAACTTAGGGTTTTTATCCAAAATTTCATGTCTATATTCTTCTTGTGGACATAGGGAAAATGCTAAAGAAATAATCTTGCCCTCATTTATAGCTTGTTTTGATCCAGGTTCATAGCTGCATACTCTTATTCATCTCTGATCTGATCCTAGAAACATCAGCTAGGAACTATTTGGAGACATGCTTCCTTCAGTCTGATGAAAGACAGAAAGAGATCAAGTCATTTTATGAAACTCAAGATGAAAGAGTAGAAACTGCAGCTGAAGCTGCTTTAAATGTTGCTTTCCTTGTCTCTCTCTTACTTAAGTTTGTAAGGTTTATTTTCACCTATAGCCATATTTTAGAGTAATATACTGGAAAAATTACAGGGCACAACCAATTTTCTTCTTACAGATACAGAAACTGAAAAAGTTTGGGGTTTTTCCTATTAAATGGCCTTCTTATGTTTAGTTTGTGCTTAAATCACTATTTGCATTAAAATGACTTATATGTGTTAATTTTATGCAGAAGTGGCATCTAGTACTACTTATCTCCATCTAATATGGAGGAATAAAACTGTATAAATCTCCAGATTTATGATGTGCAGTGTGAAAAAAACATTCTGGTTTGTTAGAAAATCTGCATATGCCTTAAAACAATCTAGAAAGGGTTTTTACGTAAGTCTGGTCAGTATATATCTAAAACTTCCCAGATTTTTTTTTTTTAATTTCCTTCTTAATCATCCTGTATACTTTTCTAAACTTGGATAATGTTTGTGTTAAACCCTCTACATGCTGTGAATGTTCACTGAACTCTGAAATTTAGTATCAGTATTTACAGATTTACAAGGTAACTGTAAAAAAACCAAACAAAAACAACACAAAACACCCCCACACCCTTGACCCAATTTTTCCCTGTGAAAATAAGACTTTCTAGTATTTCCCATTTCACAGCTTAAAGACAGGGCCACAGGTCTATTTATAGTCTATTTTAGGCATCAAGGTTTGGGCTATAGATTTACTTACTCATGATAAGAAATTGGTGAGAAGAGTTAGTAACAGTTAAGCTGCCAGCTTTGAGACTTAAAGCAACTCTGATGATGACATAGGAAACTGTAGGCTGCCTTCATTCCTTATCCAGGTATCTTAGGGACCTAAATTTAGTGACACAATTACATTTTTCACCAAATACAGAAAGCTTAGAACTTTGGCCATGGTCTCCTTAATTGTAGAATAATTTTAATATTTCTTGTCTGAAGACTGCTACAGAAAACACCAGAAAAGTCATGGTGGATTTAAAAAATGTTGGTTGTTTCCTCCATTGCAATTTTATATTCCTAGAGCTGCAGCTCTGGAACAGTTCAAGTCTCTTGGTGCTGAGCCTTTGGAAGTAGATGTAAAAGAATCTGGAGAGGGACAAGGTGGTTATGCTAAAGAAATGTCCAAAGAATTTATTGAAGCTGAAATGAAACTCTTTGCAAAGCAGTGCCAAGATGTTGATATTATCATCACTACAGCACTTATCCCAGGTATGCTTTATGTGCAAGATGATGATTTTAATTTCTCTTGTGTAAGTTGGCATGTTGTGGGGTTTTGCATGCAGTGGAAAGAAGTGTTAATAAATTATGTCTGTGTTAGCATGCACCTTTTCCCTTCTGTGATAAATGTCTGTTTTTAAAGTGTGTCCCTTTTTCACAACTGTTTTCACAAACCAGCAGTCTTTGACTCAATATCAACATATTTTCTTATTAAGCAAGGAGTGGATAGTAATAAAATAAGAATATTTAATTATCTTGCATATTGATTGCATCATTTCTACTGCTGCTGTCTAGCTTGTGCACTGAAATAAGTTCAGCTGAAACAGTACTGTCTTTTGTACTTGAAACATAGTAAGGTAGGACTTAGAATTTAGTGCTTTTCTATAGCACAACATCTGTATTTTAATAACTTTTGTTGTGTTTATATGCTTGGCAGAAAGATGTTCTAGCATGTTTAGAAAAAGAAGATGAGAACTCATCTCCTGGCTCTACAGTTTAAAAGCCGTATTTTGTGTTTAACTTACTATGCCTTATCTTGTCAGGCAAAAAAGCTCCCATCTTATTTAAGAAGGATATGATTGAATCAATGAAGGAAGGTTCAGTTGTTGTGGATTTAGCAGCAGAAGCAGGGGGAAATATTGAGACAACAAAGCCTGGAGAAGTGTATATTCATAAGGTGAGTGGTTTAATCTGCAGATCATTCTCAGTTTGCATGAATTCACATTGTGTTTTGTAAACTGTAGAAAATGAGAGCTGATTTTGCTGTCGTCTGCAGTAATCCTGTAGATTTGCATTTGGTCACTATTCATGTCTGTAACATTTTTAAGATTTTAAAAGAAACACCTTTGTATAGTGTTGAGTGTGTTAAGTAAGGAATTCTTACAGTTCAGACTTCCAAGTCCAGTGATTTATCTTCTGAGTTGAGGGTGTGGTTTGGTGTCTAGTTCTTGCTCTGCCCAGAGACAGCAGTCACAGTAGCTTCTTTCACTTGCTTATCACCTTCTGCAAGGAGAGGTTAACAGTCCCTGTCATCAGTAAGCTAAACAGGTTCAGAGTATGTCAGTGTTTGCTTCAGTACAAAGTCTCTAACTTTGCTCAGTGTAATTTCAACTTCAGGAGAATGCTGTCTTTGTGTGTCTTTAGCTTTGCCAGCATAATTCTGTCTGCTATGGAGTATCCAAACCACTTGTAACCCAAACTAGGTATAGTATGAATTGAAGTAAGCATTTTTTCCCTGGTCTGAAAGTAACTGCTTTTGTTTTGGTGCAGTATACATTGCTTCAGTGGATAACTTTTTTTTCTACCTTTTGAGTTTTATTTTTGATTCTCATAAGAAATCTACTACAAGGATTTACAGAAATTTGAGTTACGATCTGCAAGTTTCTCATTTGGTAATGGAAGGACGAAAGACTGTTATTTGGGAAGCCTGTAGGACATCTTCAGATGCTTAGAGATGGCATCAAGGACAAGTTGTTCCATTACCTTTCCAGGGATGGAGGTGAGGCTGACTGGCCTATAGTTACCCAGGTCCTCCTTTTTGCCCTTTTTGAAGATTGGGACAACATTGGCCTTCCTCCAGTCCTCAGGCACTTTTCCTCTTCTCCAGGAGCTTTCAAAAATGATGGAGAGTGGCCTAGCAACAACCTCTGCCATCTCCCTCATCACTCATGGGTGTATCAGATCAGGGCCCATAGACTTGTGGATGTCCAGTTTGCTCAACTGGTCTCTAACCCAAGCCTCTTCAACTGAGGAAAACTTCCTCCCTTCAGAATTCCTCTGTGGTCTTGGAGGCCTGGGACTCCTGGTAGCTGACCTTAAAAGTAAAGACCGAGGCAAAGGTGGCATTCAGTAACTCAGCCTTCTCTCTGTCCTCAGTCACCAGGGCACCCACTTCATCCAGTAGCGGGCCCACATTACTTCTAGGCTTCTTTTTTTTGCCTCCAACATACTTGTAGAAGCTTGTAAAATTGTATATGGCTACAAAGCTTTATTGTGTGTTTTCCTGTCTTGATGTTGTAGGAGCTTTGCTTCTGTACTGCCTGTAAGAGGTACATGGTTTCCATGCTGTCATATGGCAGAGCTGTGTTTACATGCCAAGTTGCTCAAGAACATAAGACAGTATCTTGCCAAATCTTTGTTTGCGTGTGTATATATCTGTATGTAACAACAACAAAAAAAAGTGATGTTACCAAATATGCCTTTTATGTCTCTCCCTTTTAACAACGGAGAGAAACAGCAGTATTGGCTATTTTTATTGTTTTTGTTTTTGTTTTTATTTGTCTGGGGGAAATGCTAATGCTCTCCCATTAAGTCTGTAATGTAATGCCTTAGAAGCTGATGTTTGCTTTTTTGCTGTGTTAATCTGGGTCTCTTGTTTTAAGAAACCTTTTTTAAGAAGTCTTGAGTTGTAAGCAGGCAAAACAAACATATAAAGAGTATTGCCAGGAACTTTTTTTTCACAAGATTTCTTTGTGGACATCTCTCCTTTGTCTTTGGGTTTCATCTTTAGTTGATGAAAAACCTCTTATCTTTCAGGCTATGATCACAGCTCTCTGGGCTCTGTCCTTTAGCCACTTCCCAATCCACCTCACTGCACAATCACTCAATCCACACTTCTTAAGCTTGGCTATGAGGATCCCATGGGAGGCAGTATCAAAAGCCTTGCTGAAGTCAAGGAATACCACATCCACTGCCCTCCTCTCATTCATCCAACTACTTGTATCATCATAAAAGGCTATCAGATTAGTCAAGCATGACTTCCCCTTACGGAATCCATGTTGACTACTTGTGATAAGCCTCCTTTCCTCCAGATGCTTAGAGATGGCAGCAAGGACAATCTGTTCCATCACCTTTCCACGGATGGAGGTGTGGCTGACATGCCTATAGTTACCCCCGTCCTCCCTTTTGCCCTTTTTGAAGATTGGGACAACATTGGCCTTTCTTCAGTCCTCAGGCACTTTTCCTCTTCTCCAGGACCTTTCAAAAATGATGGCAATAACCTCTGCCATCTCCCTCATCACTCGGGTGTATCCCACCAGGGCCTATAGACTTGTGGATGAGAGTAGTCCTCCCCCAACTCACAATGACAGAGCTTCAGGTAACAGTTTCAGCTGGGATTCAAAACAGAAGTGAATGAAACAGTTTGGATATGTATTTCCAGAAGGATATATTGGAATAGATGCTGCTTCTTCAGAGATGCTACTAATCCTCAGGATTTACTTGATTTTTTTTTTCAGGGTGTTACACATATTGGCTACACAGACCTACCTAGCAGAATGGCTACTCAAGCCAGTACTCTATATAGCAATAATATCATCAAACTCCTAAAGGCCATTAGTCCTGACAAAGAGAACTTCTACTTTGATCCAAAAGATGAATTTGACTATGGGACATTGGATCATGTTATTAGAGGAACTGTAGTGATGAAGGTAAGTCAGTTAACATTCTTGTCTTAATTTGTAAGTACATACTTGTACATTTATCAGTGTTGTCACTTTAAAATATATTGAAATACACTGCATGCCAGTAGTCTTCAGCTGTGGCTCAATAGTATGTGCAGTCGTCTATATTTAGCTGAATATTCCTCTGTGCCTTTTTGTGAAGGGAAACCTCTTTGCTTTTGTTATCTTATAGTGGTTACATACCTAATGTCTGCTATTGAAAAATAGGAAAAAGATAAAATTTGCATGCTGTGTTCATGTGATAAAAGCATAGTTATTTAAAACATGTTTGAAACATGACTACAGGAACAGAGAAACATTCTTCCTTTTTTTTTTTTTTTTTTTAATACATGTTTCTGTTCTTATAAGAGTAACTTCAGAAAAAAACCCCAAAACAACAAAAAAACTGGTGGAACTAGAATATGCAGTCTGCCTTAAACTCTATTTGGAAATAATAAAATACAAAGTTAGAGCAGCGGACATTATAAACTTTACTCCTGCAACTATTAGGAACTAGTAATTTGCAGTATGGTTAAGAGGTATTTGGTTCTGTTGAGTTTTGGTGCATAATGTTGTCAACATTTTATAATGCTTTTGCTACCTACCATGGGGGAGATTTGCATTGACTTCAACTCTTCCAGACCACTACAGTGGTGTATACAGTTCAGATCTGACATCTCCATGAGTTATTCCTCCTGAGGCCTGGAGAACAGCATGAAATGAGATGTCACACTTGGTACCTAGCTGAGGTCTGGGCAGGCTCTGATTACAATTCAGATCCCTAGCAGGTTTTTCTGTTTACAGGACCCAGTTTTATTCTTCATTAGTGTTTTCAATTTAAGGAACTTTACCCTTTTTTTTGTTTTTGGTTTCTGCTTTTAAGCTGTGTGCTGTGTTTCTACCAGGTGTCAGTATGGTCAATTTGGTTAGGCTGTATTGATCATCCAGCCTTGCAGACTTTTGCTGGTGAAGAAAAGGAAGAGGTTCTGTGGTATGACTGGTCTGAGTTGCAGGATTGAGAAGAGCAGGCTCTTCTAGCTATAAATCATGTGCCATGTTAGGGATAACTGTAAGTATCTCTTGTCAGGATGGCAAGGTGATTTTCCCAGCACCTCCACCAAATAACATTCCTCAAGGAGCCCCTGTGAAGCAGAAGACTGTAGCAGAGCTGGAAGCGGAAAAGGCAGCTACTATTACACCTTTTACAAAAACTATGACTAGTGCATCTGTATACACAGCAGGTAGGCAATTTCAGAGTTGGAGAATCAGTGTAGAGTACCACTCATTTGGCTAATCCACTTAAGTGACTTCTCATCTTACTAATTCAGTTTCATAGCTGTTTGGGAGAGCAGTTGGTTGGATGGTGTATCATAGTGAAAGATCAGTGTAGTTTAATAACTGCTTTTGAGAGGCAAAATAACATTTTAGAAGTTTAACCAAAGCATTTCAAACAGTGCTGACTCGTGCTGTGTGCATGTGTGTGTGTTTGGCTTTCTTTAAATGTCAGTGAAATGATTCAAATTCTAAAGGAATTCTGCTGGGGACTGTGCCTGTACTTTACAGGCGTACCAATTCAGTGCCATTGTTATATTCAAAATTTAATGTATTGTATGACTTAAATGCCCACAATCTGCAGAAGTACTGAGAACAGGAAATATGTCTTGACCAATAAATAGAGACTCATCTTTGGTATTCTGTGTGCATCAGATCCTCTGCATGAGGTCACTAATTAATTGAGTATTCTTTTAACCTCTGTTCTTCATATGCATGCTTTAAGTCTTCCAAGTAGTATCTCAGCGTAATTGTGACTCTTCTATAGCAAAAATGTAGAACAGGAGAGTGACAGGATTTGGTGTTGGTGTAGAAACCTGTTTTTGCTGCTTTGTGTGCCTGCATGACAAAGATGTATGTATTGTATTTATGGTTTTATTTTGTATTATAAAAGGAAAAACTAACACTGAAAGAGCCTTGTAGTTGCAAAGATGATACAGCTGATTTTGAAAAAAGTGAATTAACTCCATTTTGCTTTTAGCTCAATTTTGGACTCCTGTTGTACAGAATTTAATGTAAGAAACCATTGAAAAGTTATAGAAAAGTTTTGCTGTGCTTTTCTTCTAGGTTTAGGTAGTATGTTAGGACTGGGCATTGTAGCTCCTAATACTGCCTTCACACAAATGGTGACAACGTTTGGACTAGCTGGAATAGTGGGGTACCATACAGTATGGGGTGTGACTCCTGCTCTTCATTCTCCACTCATGTCAGTGACTAATGCTATCTCAGGTAAGTGGGTGTCAAAAAAAAGATAATTTTCAAACTGAAGTAGGCACATCTCCCCTTTTATTTGAATTCTAGATGGAAGTCGGCTTGTATGCCTTTTAAAATGGCATCGGGCCTAGTACTATTTTGTATGTCTGAGTTTAATTTCTTAAATAGCAAGCATACCTGATAATAGTCTTTCCAATAGTATGTTCTTCAAAGGAAAAGCAAATGTGGTGCTATGTATTTTTAATTTTTACAAGTAATTTTTTCCCACTTAAATTGTTTACTTTAAAGTTTGTTTTACTTTGAGTTCTGCAGTCTCTTCTTTCATAGAAAACATCTTTTTGCCCATCTCTGAAAAGTGTTGCCCTGAAAATAACTTGCCTTTCATATTTTCTGCATTCTTTTTTTCCTTTCCTCAGATTGTTATGAGAGAGGGAGAAAATTAAGAATCAATCTTAGGGCCACTTAGAAATACCTATAAATATTTAAGATGTCATGTATCATCTCTGTGTGTGTATGTTTGTCACACATCATAAGTTTGATGTACTTCAACTGTTAAAAGCAAACCTTTTATCAAATATGTTTGGAGGCTGATTGTGCTTGAGATACTGTACTTCAAAACTATATTCATATGCTGGTGTTTGTTTTTTTTTCTTTTTAAACAGGTTTCTGTTGCTGGAAAAGGTCATGGTAGTTTCTGTTTAAATAGAAATGAGTAAAGTAGGGGTCAAAATTTGAATTGACTGATGTACATTTGACAGCTGAAAGGAAACTTGCTATAGGTGTAGAGCTCTTTAAGGTTCAGTATCACTTTTTTTTTTTCTCTTAAATAGGACTAACTGCAGTTGGTGGGCTGGTATTGATGGGAGGAAACTATTTCCCTGAAAACACTTCTCAAAGTCTAGCAGTGCTTTCAGCCTTTATCTCTTCAGTCAATATTGCAGGTATGAATGTTACAATTTCTCCGGAAAACTTTAAAGCACTTGAATAATTCTGTTTCTTCTGTCTCTTTAATTGTATGGATACCAGAAATAATGATCTGGGAATAGAATCTGAGAACATCCATCAATAAACACATCCCCCTAATGCTGCTCTCTCACCCTACCTTCCCTTCCCCCCTGCCCCAGGCCTCAGTAACTACAGTTTCAGTAGTAGTTACTGTATCTGGTTTACACACCCTGTGGTGTAACCATTTTTTAGGGAAACACCACAATGTGCTTTTGTCTTTTTATATTATCCTTTGGGTGATGATTCTATTAAATATCTTTACCTTTATATCTCAAGATGTTACTATATTTGTCCTTGTATTCCTTTTCTTACCGCATAAATACACTAGTGGCATAGAAGAAAATGATGCTTGCAAGAGCTTCAGAAGTCCCATCTTCAAAAATAGAAAAGGGAACATTTTTTTTTTTTTTCTAGAGCAGACAGGGAAAAGTACACAAGCTGTATCCTACAGTCATCATAGAGCAGGGAGGCAGAGAACTCCTCCATTCTTTCTAACCCCTCTTTATAAATTTCCTCTGCATGTTAAAAGACAACAGGATCTCACCCTGGTTCCACATTTGTTTTTCAGGTGATCTTCTAGTTTACTAGGTTTTCAGAGGCTTTATTTCTGTCAGTTGCTAACTTAGTATGGTTATCTGGTTTAACCAAATACTTCTATCTTGGCATATGCTTATATTCAGATTTTAAGTTTGTAAAATTGTTCCTTTACTTTGGCTAGGTGGCTTTCTAGTTACACAGAGAATGCTGGATATGTTCAAACGTCCCACAGATCCTCCTGAGTACAACTACTTGTACCTGCTTCCTGGTGGTGTATTTGTAGGAGGGTATGCAGCTGCTCTCAGTGGTGGCTATAATATTGAAGAGGTAAGAAGATAACGTTGTGACTCTTAATCCACTGTTCACAGCATGGTGTGCTTCTTCACTGCTTACTCTGTTGAAGATGAAAGAGAAAATTAACCATAGTGTTTTAATCAGCTACATATTCCCACAAAGACAATCTGAAGTAGATTAATTTTAAGATTGCAATCACACACCAAATACTGAATCTGCAAGTTTTAAGATTATTTGGTTTTATTGTGTGGTTTTTCTTTGTGTTTTGTTTTGTTTTCCTGTAATGTAGCAGGTATTTTGTTATTTATTGGACAGTTTTCCTAAATTACAGATAAAGCATTAGAGCAACTACAGAAATCAGTCATTGGTTTACATGTTTCTGAAAGTTCAGCTGGGCATGACAAAGTAGGTATGACATCTGGATGGGATGAGAATTCAGCAGAGGGATTTGCAGGGATTGCAGCTATAACACCTTTTATGGTACACTTTTATTTGCATTTGGTGTAGTATTACGAAATATCAATGTGCATTGCCTCTGTATTTGGAGAAAAGTGCATCCACACATTTATGCCAGGCGCTGGTAATATATTTGAGATTTTTCAGTACATAGACATGTACAGCTCAGTTCATTTAAGCTTGTTTATACTTTCTGAAAATAGGAGTTCACATGTGCCATAAGCAAATTCTGAAACTATTCCCATATTGAACAGGACTGTTTCTTTGAGCTTGCGCTAAAGAAACACTTGTATCTGAACTGATGAGGAAAATTGGCTTGACTCAAGTTTAGTGGCAGGTAGGCCGAAGTCATAAAGCAGGGAAAAATTTTTAATAGCTACCATATTTTAATTGGCTAAAGTCACCTCCTGTTCAACAGTTTCTCATAGTCAAGAGTTTTGATTTCAGTTAAAAACTGACTAGTTAAAAACTAGTTAAAAGCTATTTCCATTCTGGAGAAATCAACCCTTTTGTGTAATAATAGTAAAGATTTTTGTAATTATTGTTCAGTTTTTCTCTAGTTCATGTATGTGTAATAATGTTTTTCTTATTTTGAAGATAATGTATCTGGGCTCAGGCTTATGCTGTGTTGGTGCCCTGGCTGGTCTGTCCACCCAAGGAACAGCTCGTCTTGGAAATGCGTTGGGTATGATTGGCGTTGCAGGAGGTTTAGCATCAACTCTTGGAGGCCTTAAACCCTCACCTGAATTATTGGTGCAGATGTCAGGTGCAATGGCACTTGGTGGTACCATAGGTATGTGTACCATACTGTGAATTAACAATATATACGCTATACATTCTTTTAAACAGCTGTATACACACAAAATACTGTATAACTCATGGGTGAACTAACTTAGATTTATGGCTTGTTTATGTTACTTTGTAAATATGTCGAGAGTCATAAGTTTATATAAGTCATAAGAACTTTTATTAATGCACTGGGATGTGGTAAAAGATAGGGAAACTGGTAGAAAAGTAAGAGCACATAATCTCTATTAGGGAAACTGGGTGCACAGAAGTAAATGAACTTGCCCAACTGCATACTTCTGTCAGGTCTTGACTGAAGGTTGCCAATTTTGTTTTCCACGCTGTAGTTTCGTTACGGAAAATATTGAATTTTGCAATATTTAGTGAAGCTTTTAAGAACATGATATGCTTTAATCTTCTATCTAACTTCTGTGATATCCTCATTGCACAAAATACACATATGCAGCTTTCAGTTTAACACCATAGCAATTTCCAGCATAGAACGAATTTTTCCATTGGAATAGGCATGTGTGTGCCTATATTAATTGTATGCTGAACCATGATACATTGATTTCTAACAGCACTGATGTGTTTTGTATGAACTTCCCTTCTGTCTTCAACTCTTGATAGGTTTGACAATAGCTAAACGTATCCAGATTACAGATCTGCCTCAGCTAGTGGCTGCTTTCCATAGTTTGGTTGGTTTGGCTGCTGTGCTCACCTGTGTAGCAGAATACATGATTGAATACCCTCATTTTGCTACTGATCCAGCTGCAAACCTCACTAAGATTGTGGCATACCTTGGCACATACATTGGTGGAGTGACTTTCAGTGGCTCTCTTGTTGCTTATGGAAAACTGCAAGGTGAGATCTTCCATTCAGAATTAAGTCTTTGTTAAAGGGTTCCCCCCCCCACAGCGTTTATGTCTGCTTTTAGATTGCTGCATACTTGGAAAGAAACCTTGTATTTTGGGATTTATTTATGATTTTTTCTTAACTCTGTGGGCTTCTTTTGGATGGATAACTTGCAGAATTCAGTTGAGACTGCCTCACTTTAAACCATTCAGTTCACTGTTTACTTACTGTGCAAACTACATGCTCCGTATCTCTCACTGTTTCCATAGATATGCCTTCAAATTAAATACTAATTCCTGATTATTATGCTCCTTCAGGTTTCTTTATTGCATTTATTTTTGGTTGTGTAAGCACTCAGCTTTTGAGACTGACATAATACCTGTACTAAGAAGCTGAGAGCTTCTTAATACTAATCCCATTATTAGCTTTGAAATAATTCCATTGGAAAACATCTGTTTGCTTTTGTCATGGTTTAGAGTCAGGGCAGCTCCTTAGACCTGTAACAGATGGTTTGTCTTTGCCCTCCTCTCTCCCTAGAAGGGAAGGGAAAAAGAATTAAGGGAGAGAGACTTAGCAATTAGAAAAGGAAACTAGAACAGCTTTATTGAAAATGAAAATAATAATAATAATAAATTTAATATATACAAATATGTACAAAACAAGTATCAAACCCAACCCCCTGATGATAATTACATCACCATCACCACTAATGCTGTGGAGCAGGCACAGGGAGAGTCCCAGACTGGGCCCAGCAGCAGACAGGAGCTGTGTTCAGGAGCTGGGTTCTGCTACTGGATTCAGGAACACACTGATCAGAATGGACAGAGTGCTCCTTGGATATTCTGAGGAAGAACCAAAATAGAACCTGAGGCAAGCAAAGCTGTCAAAGTGTTCCAAGAGGGTAAAGAGAGGGAGCCTCCCACAGAGATTGAGCCTTCAGATCCCAGAGCTTTATACCAAATATGATGTATATGGGCTGGAATAGGTTGTTGGTTAGTTTGGGGTCACCTGTCCTGTCTGCTTCTCCCTGCAGGTGCAGCCTTTCACTTTCTGCACCCCCCAACATGTTACACAAAATCTAGCAGTGACCTTGGTCTACACCCCAACCCTTGGCCCTAACTGTAAACATGGGGTGTTATCACTGTCAGATGCCATAGTGTGTTAATATTTGGGTCTGCCTGCATAGTGGTATTTTTCTAGGCACACAGCTTTTAGGAGACTGAGATAATGCTTGTACTAACAAGTTTCAGCTAAAAATTTCCTATTACAGAGCTTCACAAACATCAAACAAAGACTTGGGGCCAGAATGAAAGTACTTTCTTTATTGTTTGGGGGTTTTTTTGTTTGTTTGTTTGTTTGTTTTTTAAGAAAGAAGGCTTTTCAAGAGGAGAAAATATTTTAGTGAGTATTCTGAAGCATTTCAGAGAGTTGAAACTGGATTATTTGAGGATCTAGAGTAAGTTTGTGTTGCACAACTCAGTCATCACAAGGTCTCAGCTTTAACCAGCATTTTATTTTTTTTCCTCTCCCTTCTTTATTTTGCTGAGGTAAAAGCAAGAGACCGACTCTCCTGCGTATAACACGTCAATCACTGAATATGCATTTTATTGCAGGTGTCCTGAATTCTTCACCACTTCTCTTACCTGGTCGACATGTATTGAATGCAGGATTATTGGCTGCCAGCATTGGTGGAATGGTTCCATACATGATTGATCCCAGTTACACTACTGGAATTACTTGTTTAGGTTCTGTGTCAGCTCTTTCAGCTGTCATGGTAAGTTGGGGAATTGTAGGAGGTGAAACAAATTGAACAAGTAGTTTGTTCTTTAGCTTTGCAAGTTTTCTTTTAATAATTTATCATCCTGAGTCACAACTGTAGTGCCTGTAATAATAGCAAATAGCCAATAGGAACTCAGTTCCCTAAATCTAGTTGTAAACCAGGACTTTTCCAGAGAACAATTATGTATGTCTATAATTGCTTTTTGCAGCTGTGACTTAACAGAGCCTTTCATATGACAAACTGATACTTTAAAAGACTTTCTGGGAAGTTTACCTTTAAAATAGTTAAAAGAACACTGTACCTACAGGTTATCATGATAACTTGGGAAGATTATCCCTCTAAGTAACTTCCGTCATTCCCTCACACCAGCTGTTGCAAAACATACTCTGAATATTACCACTCTCTAAATTGACTCTTGCAAAAACTGCTCAATATGAATAATTTGATGGTATGAACAGTTCCATGGAGCTGGTAGCATATTTTTGATATTAAAATTATGGAACTGAGAACAGGATGAAGACAGTGGAGAGCCTTCCTATCCTCTTTCAAAAGCCAAAATCAGTAAATCCAGTCCTTAGACCTCTGTTTCTTCTACATTGAAAATAATAGATTAACTTGATATTTATTTTTCAGTGCTGCAGGTTTCTGTTCATGTTTTCCTTAGTTGTAGCTTATGCCAAGTATTTTTCTTCCTTTTTCAGGGTGTCACTTTAACAGCTGCTATTGGAGGTGCTGACATGCCTGTAGTTATAACTGTCCTGAACAGTTACTCTGGATGGGCTTTGTGTGCTGAGGGCTTCCTACTGAACAACAACCTCCTGACCATTGTTGGTGCACTCATTGGCTCCTCTGGGGCCATCCTCTCTTACATTATGTGTGTGGTAAGAAGTCAGAAAAAACTGTGCTTGTTTTCCAAGTAATGAAAAACCTTATTTAGTATGTTTGCTAGAAAGATAAGCAATCAGAAGACCAAACTGTTGGGTGTTTACGGACTAGAAAATTCTGTTTGGAACTGTTGGACTAGATGTCAGTCTCCTCTCCAGTTTGTAGAGGTAAAGTACTTAAAAACTGAGGAAAGCCTTTGCATTTACTTGGGCATTGAGTGTTTGAATCTGGGCTCCAGAAGGTATGATTACTTGTGCTCATCTAGTTGGTTTGATTTCAGTCATATCTTCTTGTTAAATTTAAGCTAAATGTAAAGTTTGTAAGTGGAGATACTTTAAGCTCTTTTAAAAAAAAGTTTGGTTTGTTTAGAGAGTAATTTAAAAGTTTGTTTTTGGAGTGTAGCAGTGTGCTACTTCTGTCAGAGCATCTACTTCGAAGTACCACGAGAGGGCAGCAGGCTTGCATTAATATATTGCTGAAACTAGTGTCTGTCAGAGCCAAATGGAACTTCAACTCTATGTAAATCATACATTATTAATTATGGTCTTCTTTTATCTGGAACATTTGTACAGAAGTCTGTTGTTTTCCTTTGTAACTCTCCTTTTTTCAAAGGTGGAAAGGTTATGCATATTGAAGAATTATTTTTTTTCTTGAGCATTTTGTATCTTATCAAAAGGATATCAGATTATGTGGCTCATGGGACATCTTTTTATAAATAAATATATATACATATATATATGTAGTCAGCAACGTAGTCCATATCAGTGCCTTCATTTTTTTTTTTTTTTACTGTCGTCTTCCTTTTTATATTTATTGCTAACTCCTCTGAACATTAACGAGAGTTTTGAGATACTTGCATCTGTTGGTTGGAGTAATAGGTAAATAGGTGAACCTGCTGAAGTTATTTTCAAAATAGTGAGGCAGTGACAGAGTGTCTTTCCTCTATTTCTCAAATTTCAGGAAGTATAATCTTTGAGGTAATATTCTAGAAATATTTTGCTGCTTTACGTAAGTTAGATAATTAAAGATCATCAGCCAGTAAAATAAAATTTATTCTGTATCATTTCTGCACAATAAGTAGAATAACTTGTTTCTAGCCAGCATTTTTGTTTTCTGTTTTACTTCCTTTAATGGAAATCATTACTTCTAAAAGCACTGTTATAATCAGAGGATTCAGTATAATTGTCTTGAGGTTGTATTTTGGGAGAAAGAAAATACTCAAGAGTTTCAATAAACTCTGCCTTAGGCTGCTGCAGCCTCTCCTAATAAAGCACTAGTTTTCCCCTACTTTTTTTTTTTCTTTTTCTGCTCCAGTGTGATTTCCATCTAAAGCAGAATATTTATTGAACTGTATTTAGTACAGATGAGAAAGTGTTCATGGAAACATCTTAATGGTTGAGACCTCCTTTTTACAACATCTCCAGTTACTCTTTGTGACAAAACTGTAGCTTCATCATCCATAGCCTATCCATATAATCTCTTAAAGCTTTTGCCAACTCTTACGTGTATTCAGATCACCACTCAGTTTTGTGCCTATTTGTAGGTTGAATTAAGGACAAAGAATTTACCTTCAAAACAAAAAAGCAGAGGCCAGTACAATTTACTCATCCTGGTCGCTGTGACTTCTCTTACACTAGCACAGTGAATCACAGAATCACAGAATCACAGTGTTATCTTTAGAAGACTTGATTGTATTAGCATGTCCTGCCATTTTTTTTGTTGTTGTTGTTCAAAGTGAATACTTACAGTTTTCAACTGTAGTATTATAATCTGTATGCTTAGGGACAAGGACAACGCTTCAGATCTAAGAAGAACCACTAATTGAAGTGATAGAGAAAGCAAAGGGACAAATTGTATTAGTTTTAGAAATGGTATGCTGGCCTATCACCTGTATGAGCTGTGTGATTTCTGTGGGCACAGTGGAAGGACTGAGTTGTAAAAGGTGAAGGATCGGTGTTTCCCTGGGCTGTAACTCCTAGCTGCTGTCACTGGTATATGCATAGTATAGAGGATTTTTTTGCTGGTGGTTGGATTAAGTATGAATGGTGAAGCCTGCACTTTATTATGGTCTCTGGTGGTAAAGAAGCTGAAAGGTGCTACAGTGTTTCCACACAGTTTTTGTGCTGAGTAGGTCTTGACTGCCAGACAAGTGTACTTAAATCTCACGCTTCCTTTGTGTGGATGCTCAGATTTCTAGTAATATTTGAACTCTTTTTCCTTTGGCCTAGTCTTACTGTTGGGTTTTTTTTGCCTCATACATGTGTACAAAGTGATTTAATTCTTGTAAGCTTAGTGTGCCTAACACCTGAGAAGATTATTCTTCTGCCTAGGCTGTATTACATGACATGTAACTGCTGTAATATACCAGGTAGTCTAGTTTTCTGTTTTATAATTTAATACTGTCACACATACACGTCAAAGGCAGTGTGTTCTTGAAGGATGTGAACTACTGCCTTAAAAAGATGCTAATTTCACTGCATTTGTGCACCTTTCTTACAGTATCTCCAACAGTGATGATTTATCTGATTTAAATAAAGCTCTTCAAACATTTTTGGTATGCTTATTTGTTAGATGATTAATTTCACAGAATGGCATACCTTTTCAGGCTGTAGCAACAGAACACCAAACATGAAGTTTCATTATTTGGAATGTCAGTGGAAAATTGACACTTGGAAGCATACTTTTGTGAGGATGTTTCCTCTCAGTTGCATGTGTTTCTCTCCAAATCCATTCTTAAATTTTGCAGTGGTTTCTGAGCTAGCAGTGCAGATGACACACATGTTTAAAGAAGCACTTTATCCTATTCCTTTCCTTCTTACAGTATTGTTTACTGCAATTACAAGTTTTGCCTACTTTCAGATATTGCTTTGTGACCACACTCACAAGGAGACATACTAGTGATAGCATTTAGCCAGTGGCTTTTCCTGGCTGTGTATCTAAAAGACTCAATTTTTCAGGATGTGTTCTCCTCTTAAAGCTCCTAGTTTAAGACCTCATTTCCCTTTGGTGCTTACAATAAGCTAATGAGCCCCTTTGATTCATCCCAATTTGTTTTGAATTAACACTTTTTTAATTTTCAAAGAATCACAGAATGTTAGGGATTGGAAGGAACCTAGAAGTTCTAGTCCAATCCCCCTGCCAGAGCATGATCATCTAGACCAAGTCACCCATGAACACATCCAGGCAGGTCTTGTATGTCTCCAGAGAAGGAGACTCCACAATCTCCCTGGGCAGCCCGTTCCAGAGCTCTGTCACCCTCACTGAGAAAAAGT
>JANHGL010001061.1:0-14035 GCA_024611195.1 Ceyx melanurus
GGGGCTCCCCCTCCACACCGCGCACGCTTCCCTTCTGCCCCACGGGGATTGACACGGGTGCTGGGCTCCCGTTCCCGAAGAAAGAGGGTTATGAGCCGGTGCCCAGGCCGGAAAAGATGTCAGGAGGATGGATACGAAGGGAAAAATAAAGAGCGATTGCTAACACCCGGGCCTGCAAGGGGCGCTTGGAGAGCAGGGTTCCCAGGGCACGATGCCCAGAGTGAGCTCTGGTAGGCAGAGTCGTGTGTGTGCCCCGCTGCTGTGATGGCTCCTTCCATGAGCAGCCAGCAGCATGGTCCCACAAGCACGAAAAGGGGAGGAGGAGGAAGGAGGTAGAGCAGGAGCAGCGCTCAGAGGAAGGAGCAGTGCAAAGCTCCAGCTGTGTCATCTCAGCGAGGGCAATCCTGGCTAGAAAGTCTTCACAAAACGATAGACACCTCATTTTCCCGTCACTGCCTTGCTGCTGACAGGAAGGCATCAACGACGTCCTTGTCTTTGTTCCTTTAATGAACTGATGTCTACCAAAATTGCTGCACTCCGTTCCTCCATCAGAACTGCAGCAGGACAGGCATCCATGTGTCTGGACAGTTTAGGGTGCAGCTTTGTTTGCACCTCAGGTTGGATCAGAATATGAACAGTTTAGATGAAAGGGCCTCCAAGATGTGCAGCAAACCTGTTCGGAGGACTATGAGAACTCAGCTTGCTTTGGGCTGGGGTTAGTCTGGAGTAAGTCACCAGACATTTATAGGAAGGCCACTATATAGTTTTTCTCTACAGATCTGCTCCTGCTGCATCACCCTGTTTGCTAAAGTGGCCCTCACCGTAAGGATCCAGCATCTGCTCAGCTTTATCAGCCCCACCACCACAGCAGATTCATACATCATTCTATATATTGGCTGAGGAGATTCTAAGTGCCTTGGATATCAAGGAATTTCTTCCAAGGTTTGAAGGTCAGCAGGAGAGACCCTTGAATAAGAAAGCTGTAGGTACTGCTGTTCTCAGGCCCAGGTGCAGCAGCAAAGGCCATTTCAGAGGCATAAAAGAGATCATTTAGATAAGATACGTTTGTGTTCTACTAGCCATTGTGGGGCCTGTTTCAGAGACAGTCAGTGGGCAGAATCAGGAACTACAAGCTTAGATCGAGTTTTGCTTCAGGTGGGTGGTAGATATTTTTGAGGCAGGCGGGTGGCTACAGTGCTGCCATGCTCTGGATAGTCTTTGGCATGCAGGAATTGGCACAGTGGAACAGACCCAGGATGGTTCATTGCAGTGGTCAGTCCAGTAACAGCAGGAGCCAGAGACATAAGAAGGGACAATTATCTTCCTCAGTAATTGATTTTCAACTCCTATCATTCATGGGACGTTATGCCTTGAAGTGAGAAGGTGTATATCCACAAAGGTAAACTTTTGTGCAGTTCCAATTGTGTCATTTGTATGAATTACTTAATGTAACTTCCGCATTACTATATTCTGATTCAGAAGTTGAGGTTCCTTAGTGTGAGTTTCTAGTCTGCCTGCGTGGGTGAATAAATCCTCCTGTTATCTCAGGGAAACAGCACACCAAGCTTCCTGCACTTTCTGCACTGCCTGCCTCAGCTCTGCTCAGGTGGAGACATCCTTCAGCCCAGCATCTCTTCATGGCTTGGGCTACACCTTGCAGAGATTGGTGAGCAGAGCTCCTCCTACCTTGAGGAGGCTTCTTGTGTTTGCAGATGTGCCTGGATTCTTAGTTTGAATGAAAGCATAATATTGAAGATTTACTGTAAAGTGGAATGAACTCTGTGGGAAGAAGAGTTTTTACTCTAAGACTGTCATGCAGATGCCCATCCATCCATCCATCCATCCATCCATCCATCTCATCTCAATGGATTTCAAAGACTCTTTATCTGCTTAGCACTTCCAGATACCAGATTTAACTTTTTTTTTTTTAAGGTAGGTGGGTTGCAACTGTGGATGTGCTGCATATTGACAGTGTACATGCAAAGGAGTGCCAGAGCTCAGATATGGAAATCCTGAAGGCCCTTGGTGCAGGGTTCCCTATGGATCTAGGAAGTCCAGGCTAGACATGAGACCCCACTGACTTGTATCTTAGAAGGACTAAGAGAGCTGGTAGTGATTTTTAATTCCTACAGAGCCAGGTTTGACTCTGACCAGTGATCTTCTGTCTAAAGGCTCAGTAGCTCACCAAAATATATTGAGGCATCTAGGCCCAAACACCACTGTTCTAATGGCAGAGTGAGAAGCGTTTTCTGGAAGAGTTAATTGCTTAACTATCCATTATTTCTGGAAAGCAGCTCTGTAAATCCAGGGAAATGCTCTTCCCAGAGGTGCCCTGGATTATTAAAGGAACAGAATTCATTAACCAAGAAAGAGACACTAGAATCCTAAAAGCAAAAGAACTGGAAAATTCCCTTCACAGGGCTTTAGTGGTTTGCAGCTCTTACTCAGGATTTTCATAGTGACCATGGGATGTTTCACCCAGATCATGGATGCAATTAAATCCATCCTCAGAGTCCCAACACGGCTTGCAGAGCCTCTTGTGAGGTTGTGCTTTGCAAGCAGGTTTCCTGGCATCCTTCCTCCTCTCTGAGCAGAGTGTGGTTAATGGCTACAAGAACCCAGCCGAGCAGATACGTTGGCATATTACTTCAGACAAAAAAAAAAAACAACCAGTGACTGCAACGTGGATTTGTCACATCCAAAACTTAGATTCTATATTTAGCACTATACAGAAAGATGTGGTGAGGTTCCCCAGACGATTCAACTGCAAAATGGGCAAGTGATAGTAACACACAAGGGGACAGATGATGAGCACTGGTCACGAGCCACAGAGAAATATGAAGTGCTTGCAGTGTAAAAACCAGGATTGAAACTTGTGAGTGCTTGTTTACAGACAAATGACTCTACTTAAACAACTGGGCACCTTCTATAAGACTTTTTTTTCCCCTCTGTCTTATATACATAAACATTTGTATATCATCTTTTCCTTGAGAAAATGAAGTAGCAGAGAAGGCTTGTCAAATGCAAGGTTGTTATGATTCCTCATGCCACTTGGCAGAGCTGTGTATATCCTCCTCCTGCTTCCCCCAGCACCCTACCCATCTGATGTAATGCCTTGCATGTTCTTCTGTGTGGTACTGACCCCATTTTCATCCCCCCCCCGCCCTTGTGGCCTCCCTGATATCCCAGCACAGTGAGTTCCAGTCTGCTAAGGGTGTAAAAATGTAATTTCAGAATTTAATTATGCCACTTTCCAAAATTACTGAACACTTACTTGTTTGTTCTCATACACAGCGACAGGATAATTAGGAGCTCTTGAATGATTAATCTGGGAACCTGTGATATCTGGAAGGAGTTGAAATGATTCCTTTTCTTTGGATTTTTAACACAGCATTGCAATTTTCATTTTACCACCTGTTCCCCTCGCTTGTCTACACACATCTGAGGTTTCTCAGGACCAGAACAATCTTTTCTTAATGCAAAAAAAAAAATAGGCTGGGGTTACAGGAGTGCTGCTGACACACTGGATGCAGCTGGTCTGTGACAGGGAAGCTTTCTGGCTCCTCTGTCTCATCATTCCAGCCAGTGTGGCAGCCTCTCCAGAGCCACAGTCTACACAGAGCCAGTGTCACTGTTGCTGCTGTTCATCCCCAGGACCTCAGCTCCACACAGCACACAAACAAGCTTAGAAGAGGGACCAACACCAAAGCCTGAAACGGGCACTTTGACACCAGCCAGCTAGTGCCAAAGCACTGAGGAGCTGGGGTTTCTCCCCTCTTATCTTTTGATTCCTTGCCAGCAAGGCAGTCTCTGCCATCACCTCTTTTTCTTCTGGTCTCTAATTCTCCAGATCTCTATGGCTCAGCCAAGATGGCTAGAAAATGAGCAGGAGGAAAGCCAAAGACTTCTTCAGGGGGAATGCTGGGGGATGATGCTGACACATGAAGCAAAGTCAGCCTGCCATGGTTTGGGTATGTTGCTTGGATGTGAGCACAGTAACAACCCCAAGGTCCCTTCTAGTGAACATGCTCTTGTGAATACCCTCTGAAAAGAAACAGTCCAGAGCTGAGCATCTGCCAGGATCTGGTTCTCCTGCTCTACCTTCACCAAGAAGGGCAGATGATACTGTCTTTCTGCAGCTGCATTAGTCTGATCACCCACTCAAGTGGGCACTGAAAACTGCTCATTTTTTCCCCCCCCCGAGATAAAAAGAAATTAGAAGAGGCTGAAATGCACCTCTTCCTCCTTTCTAGACCTTGGAAACATGTGAAGAAACACACAGGGTCATTTTGCTCTGAGTTCTTTGCTGCAGAGCCCACAGGGAGCGTGAGTCACAGGGAGTGATCTGAGCTGACAGCATCCACTGAATCACCACCTTGTGCTGTAGCTTGTCAAGGGTTAGGGCTGGGGTGGCCACCAGATGAATAACAGACACTCCATTAACTCCTCTCCCTTCCCAAGAGTTGGGTTGGTTTTGGTTAAGGCTACTGTGCCGAGCACTTTGTCATAATCATTATATCAACCACAACTGACCCTGTGCTCATTTTCCCTCCTACAGTTCCCCAGCCTGACCTTTCCCTAAGCCCTGATGCTGCTTGGTTTAGCAGCCTGATGGGCCTCAAGTGGCTCCCAAGGCAAGCTGGCTGCTCAGGGAGAAGGAACCAGAGGAGCAACTGCATGCACCAGCATTAGCGTGTGCCTTCAGCACTCCTGTTTGTGCTGGTGGTGGTGGAAGAGCTGGTATGCCACTGGCGGTGGCTCACACCTGCTGCCACAGCTGCCCTGGGCTGTGTCTGTGTCTGGGGGGAGATTCCCCCCCAGCTCACAGGTGTTGTCTCTGCCGTTGTTGCCACCTGTCTGTTCTGTGTCAGTAATGATGGGAGTAGTGTGACTGCTCCAGAGAAACTCCCTCCCCCAGCACACTGAGTCCTGCCAGGGGGTCTCTGCTATGAGGAACCTTTCTCACAGCCCTCTCTGCCTCTCTCTCTACCAAGCCCAGCACAGATGAACAACCTGGACTGCAGCCAGTGACAGCTGTAGGTCCTCAAAGCCTTTTTGGCCCACTGCTAGCAGACAATAACTTCTCCCAAGGCTTCTGTATGTATACAGACATGGCACAGAGGCACCCACAAAACAAACAGCAAAGTGCCCAAGATCCCTTGTAGCTGGTCTGTTCTCTTAGGAAATTGTCACTCCTTTCCCAGCTTTACCTTCTAGATCAACATTCATGACTTAGTCAGGCTCTGATTGGTAACCTGAACTACATTCCTGACAAAATCAATTCTGAATTATCCCACTGCTCTTGGTGTTTTCACTTGTTTGTTGTGGGAGGCTGAAGGGTGGGTCTAGGGGGTACAGTAGGGCTCAGACTGTCCAAGAAAGAGAAATGAGGACAGACAGGTTTCACAGAGAGCAGAAGGCTGAGTGCATTGAGGAAGGCTCATGGCAGCCAGGGGAGTGGGAGATAATGAGAATCAGAATTCCACATCCTAGCAGAAAAGGGAGAAATGTGAATCTGAACTGTGCAAGAGCACCTCAGAAAAAAATTTAGTCCACCTTGAAAAAAAACAACCAAACAACCCTAACTCTGAAGTAATTTATTGTAGCTCAGGTGGGGAGAAGAAGCACATAATTTTGGTTCCACAAGATGGTCAAACTAAATGCATGAGCAACATATATATATATATATATATCTCTTCTATCCAGTGTCTCTCATTACAGAACTGGGGATCAATCATAACCCTTAGGGGTTTCTTGTCCTGTCCATTGTCCAGACAACATCCCTTCTTGGCATTAGACTTGGGGAATGATGAAGGAATAAAGAATTACATCAAAGCAGGAAAAAGGAAGACAGATTCACTATGGGCTGGCAGGTGTTTAGGTACAGGCAGAGACTTCATCAGTCCTTCTGACTCCAGTGCTGCAATACCACCTATTCAGGCTTCTGCAAGAGAAAAGTATCATGTGAGTAGCAGTACTGCAGAGGCTCCAGGATGCCTTGAAGCCAGCCAACCCACTCTCCACGTTTTTTGCACAGTGTAGAGAATGACTGCCTTCCTCTAGCTGAGGATGCAGTTACTTGTGCATCCACATGGCTGTGGTTTATGTTTCAGTTACACTGAGTTGCTTACCTGGCAAAGAGAGTTAAAGAACAACTGTTATCAGAACTTACATGGCACAGATTTATCTACTTTTTGATGTGGCTGTATGAGCTTTGTCTTATCTTTATGGGAATTATTTTTTAACCTTGATAAAAAGTAGGTGAAGACGAGGTGACTCCTGTGACACATTGTGCTAACCAGCTCTTTACTCCATACACACCCCAGCTATGAAGTAGTATTTTCCAATAAACTTCTTGATGAATTAATAGTGACAGTGAAAAAAAAACCAAACAAACAGAAGAAATGATCAGTTTGCCATTGTCACAAGTGAAAAAGAAGCAGAAGTTCAGTTCTGCACCTGTACATTCATTGAACTTCTTCACTCAATCATTTATTATACTGCCCTTCAAGTGACAGAAGAGTTATCAGTATTGCCAAAGCTGCTTCTGATTCCTGATGCTATATAAGCTTAAAAAAAATTCTGAAGTGCAACTGAACTGTAGCACCAAGCAGGCTCAAGCTCCATTTCTCCCTGCTCAACAATCCATCTCCTCTGCCTTGAAAGCAGAGTCTTTGCCCATTCTGGGTGTCTTTATTGTCACTTACCATCGACACTGACATGTCTTGTTTTCCAGCAAGTATTGCCTTGCTTGTGCCATCCTTTTTGCCCGTTGCTGCCAGGAGAGAAGGGATAAATAAATGTTTTTCTCCTAAGTGGTAGCAGTTTAAGAGTCTAAGAATTGACCTGTTATCTGTTCTGCCTTGCACCCTAGCATAAAATCAGCCTCCTGTGGTCTGGGGAGACTCAGCTCTTCACCATTGACAGGGATCAGGGCACTCACCCTTCTCTGCTGCCACCTTATTCCACTGACGATGCACAGACATGCCAGGCCAAACACCAATACACAGCCTCCAATACTTGCTCCAGCTACCACATAGCTAATCCAAACAGGAGCTTCCCCTGTGGAAGAAGAAAAGTTTTCAGACACAGAAACAAAGAGAGTTTTAAGGCTTTTGAGTGGAAGGCAGGGATGTGATGCTAATTTCCATACCTACAGTGTAACTAAGGCTTATTTTTCTGCTGTTGTCTTCTACGAGGTGACAGTTCCACAGACCTGCAGCACTGACATTCACCTCCACTTTCATTTCATGCTGCTTGGACTTCTTGATGTCCATCCGAGTCCCATTCACACGTTCCCAAAGCAAGTGGGTGTTGGATGGGAGTGGACTAGAGACCTGGCAGGTCAGAGTCATCTCAGCTCCTCTAAGGAGTGGCCCAGCAGGGTTAGCTGAGACTGTAAATGTGAGAAAAGACCATGTGAGGCAGAGGATGGGAAGGTGGGTCCATCCATACTCTTCAGCTCTTTGTCTCTTGATCCATTTCTCTTTCTCTCACCTTTCATCACCACCAGCAGTATCTTGCTCTGGGTGTATCTTCCATTGTAATCCAGATGGCACTGGTACTGTCCAGAGTGGTTGAAATGGACTTTGTGGAGTTTCACTTCTATGGCACTTTCAGATTTGTATTTAGGTATCTCAAACCAAGAGTGGCTGCTCTTTTTTGTCTCATGCTTATTTCCTCGTGCTGTGATGTTGAAATCAAGTAGCTCGTGAGCAGCTGCACTTTCCTGTTGTTTCCAATTCAGTTGTCCTGTGAAACCTTCTTTCCATTTTATCTTCTGGAAGTTCAGATGCCATGACAAGATGACAGTGCTATCAACAGTTGCATACTTGCTTTCCAAATCTGGATTCTGAAAACCTGAATTCAGAAGAGACAAGGAATACAAAGGCAGGGAAAGACATGGCTACACTTGATTTGGAGAGATGCACTCTGTGCTGAGCTGGAAGAGGACTTGGAGAAAAGCCATAAGATACCTCAGGAAGGATAAACAGAGTAATAAGAGTGAAGAGTCAAAGCTCCTAAGCTCACCAGGGCTGAAAAGAATAGATCCCAAGGAGAGGTGGACTATCTCCAGGCAGGGGGGTTGAACTAGATGATCTTCTAGGTCCCTTCCAACCCCTAATATCTATGAATCTATGAAACCTCACCAAGCCAGGAGAGGAAAATGGGAGCAAGCATGGAAGAGAGCTCAGACAGCAGAGCAATCACCAAGCTGCAATATCAGAAGACCTGGGAAGTTGACCCTGGAGCAGTGTTGCTTGGGTTGCTGGAAAACAAAAGCTCGGCTCATGAGCTGGGTGGAGCACTGGTTCCCAAACCCACAAGTTGCATTTTCGTTGTTGCATACCTAATACCTTCACATCAAAGGAGATGTTCTGATTGATCAATGGAGAGTCTGAATGGATATGACACATCCAGGTCCCACTGTCCATAGCCTTCAGTTGCTTTAACTTCAGGGTGTATTTTTCATGGGTCTTCTCTTTTAAGGGTTTTGATTTTACTATGTTATTGTTACTGTCAAACAATGTGATGCTGAGATCGGGTAGAGGGTGGGATGAATTTTGCATTAAAGTCAGCTCAGGGACTTCCTCTGGCAGAAAGCACCCATCTGAAGAGATCATCACTGTAAAAAGAAAAAGCACAGCCAGTAAGTCAACTCCTCTTCCTGTAAGAGAGGGACAAGTGTCACAGCAGAGAATACAGAGGTTTTGTGTCCTGGAGATAAAGGAGAAATGAACTAGGATAGCCCAAGACCAGAAGAAATGGCAGCTGGATAAAGAACATCAGCAGAGTTGGCTCTCTGCTCTCTGTGCTCCCCTCCCTCCTCATGGCTAGAAGCTCACTCACATTTGAAGACATGCAGTGAGATACTGACTGTCTGGGAGCCATATTCACAGGTATAGTTGCCAGCATCAGAGATCCTTAAGTCCAGCACCTTCAGGTGTTTGGTGTTGGGGTTGATCTCAGATCGATCAGTCATGGAAGCTTTGCCTTTTGAAAAAACAAGCTTGGTTAGGAGGGAAGAGGTTTCTCAGCCACGTAGCAGGGAGAAGGGATGATGAACTGGAAGCTTTACCTTTCAAATGGGTAGCTGCTTTCAACAACCTTATAACACTCCTGTGGTGCTTCCAGGTCACATCTGTGTTGTGAGGTATGCCTCTGCAGTCCAGGATCACTGCCTGCCCTGCAAACCCAACCTGCAGCTGCTGAGCCATGATGGGAATCAGACCTGAAAGTCAATACCCACCAAAAAAAGGCAGACTGAGCAGGCATCAATTCCTGGAGCGTGACTCAGTTCACACTTCCCACCACTCCAAAAGGGTGTGGATATTTCTCCTCCCTTCCCTATACACTTGTGACATTAGCCTCAGTTTCTGAAGTTTTCACTCCCTTGTCCCATCCATCCATCCATCCATCCATCCATCCATCCATCCTTTTCAGCTCCATAGCTTCCCTCCCCTCAACTCTGGGCTCTTTACCTGGCTACTCTGCTTCACATACATTCAGAACTAAGGAAAATACAGTGGTTGTGGGGGATTTGTCATCATACACAATTTAGAGATGTCAACAGTGTTTCTGAAACAATCTTTTTTTTGGTGCAAAATAACAGTTTCCATTAGTTTAATGGTGGACTTTTCACAAGTTATTTATTCTCCAAGACCATAGGTAATCTGCAACACGATTAGTACAGATTTTCAGTAATCACTCACTGGACCACAGAAAATAATGATTTTCTCTTAAACAGGGCCATTATAAATGTTGTGAGGCTCGAGGAGAGGCTGTGAAGATTCACTGAACTGAAGACTCACCCAGATGCAGGACCAAGAAGACTGCAAGCATGCTGCTCACCACCATGCCACACGACTCCATCACTGCAGTAACACCCCTCCCTGGTGTGGACTGCAGGGCTGGAAATTCTGTGACTGCCAAGGGATCCTATCCTGGAAGACCCAAGTGCTCTGTTAACTATCATGTGAAAGTGAGTTATCAGATGAAGTATTTGACTAGCAGAGACCAAGTGTTGGTATCAGCTGCAGCTGAGTGGGTTGACATTGTGAAGAGGACCATGACTGCTGGTGCAGGGAGACTGCTGAGTTCTCCATCCCTGAACCAAGGTATATATCATAAAAAGGAAAGCAAGCAGGTTAGCTAGTCTGGGAAGTGAGCAAAAATACTTCTCCAAAGCAGGCACTCCTCATGCCAAGAGCATGACAGACTGAAGGCTGGAGTCATAACAGGACTGACCTTAAAAAGAAAGGCAAGAATAATTTTATGCAATATTTGTTTGTATTACCTGCAATATTAAGTACAATATATTCTTTTAGAGAATAATTCAATCTTGAAATTAATTTAAATGACCAGTGTGTGTGATTGGAGATCACTTCTAACAGGATGCAGTGGCAATGATCAAGCAATTTTTTTTTGCTATGCTACAGAATAAAGGGGCAGCAGCAAGGCAGCTGTATACATCTCATGCCAAAGAAACATCTATAACCAAGAAATGGCTTTGGGCCCTGAGAAAGATCCATATCTGAGACAATAGAAGAAACCTGGTCCCCAGTGTGAACACTCCTGCCTCAGTGGGACCAGCAGGAAAAGTCAGCCCCTACTTCACAGTGATGCCTCCAAATTAACAAAGGCAGTGCTGATTGCAAACTATTTTAAGTCATTAAACTTTCTCTAAAACCTGAAGGTAAAAATGAATGAAATTGCTGGGACTGGTGAGCATGGCTTGGTAGATGCAGATTGATGGATTTGGGTGTGTTTCTTCTCAGGGTTTCACATGTTCTGCATCCCTACTCCTTTCACACTAATCCTTGTGTTTCTGTGTCAGATCTCTACAACATGATGCATCACTAGCATGTTACAAGTCATTGGAGAAAATGGGTTGCCTTCAGCCATCATTTTTTTTCCATACACCTTCTCCCTCTCCCTGTTTACTTCTTCTCATGCATGTCACTTCTTATTTTTCCCTTGTCTTTCTATCTCCTCCTGCATCACTCCAGGCCATGTGTCAGGCAATGTTGTTTGCAGATGAGCAAGGCTCTGCTATGTTAGCTCAGGAGGTTGCTTTGCAGCAGACCTGCAGCCTCCTCACAGGCAGCCCAGCTATATCTTAGGGTGGGAGCCATAAATTCAGTGGTGCCAGGGAATGTCCCCAGGCACTGGAACACACTCATCAGTCCCATTAAATTGATAGAATGTTTCCTGACACATTTTTGGCCCAGAACAATTCTTGCTGTCCTGAGCAACCACCAGGATGCATTTAGGTGTTAGCATGGGCCAGGAACCACTCCCATTAGGTGGCTGGCATATAGTCAGTTCATTTTGGAGGTTAAGTGAGTTTAATAGTCCAGACCATCTCATTCCAGTTGGCCTCTGTGCCAGAAACAGTCCAGGCATAGTTGATTTATTACTACGTATAGTAACAGAGGAGCAAGGCTCCCTCCCAAGTGAACATTGATTTCAATTTCATTTTAACTTGCTGCTCTTATTAAGCTGGTTTAATTTCCTTCTTGACTTAATAATCCCTGTCTCTCTATGGAATAGGAAAAGGAGAACTCAGGTAGTGAGAGGTCTTGATCTGGGTAATGATGCCTGCTGGACCAAGTCAGGCCTGGAGAACATCTGCTCACTCCCTCCAGCACCAAGCTGCAGTGGGCAATGGTTGCAGAGAGATCTCCCCTAGGCTGGCACCAGCATGACACGGGATTAAACAACAAAAAAAATGAGAACACACAAAAACTCAGCACCAAGTAGTGCTGCAGAGAAGGCCATCTTCCTCCCTCGGGGTGTTCTGGGCCTCTTTCATGCAGTGCGGTTGTTTTGTTTTCCTCTCTCGCTCTTGCTTGTGGCTGTGCTTTTGATCTGGCAGCAGTTCGCTGTGCCTGGAGGAGGGGCCGCCCCGCCAGCCGTCCGAGCAAGAGCTCCACACCTCAGCTCCTGCTGCTGCTGCTGCTCTGCGGGTCCCCTCGTGGTGGCTGGCAGGAGAGAGCCGAGGGATGCAGCTGCCTCTGGTCCATGCACATCGCTTAGGCTTGGCTTTGGGGCTCTGCCACAAAGGGTCACTTGGCTTTTTCTCAGTTTATCTAAAGCAAAGCTGAGCTGGTTTGTTTGTTTTGGTTTTTTTTTACTGAGTAGCAGTTTCTTTCAAATTACCTATTAACATGAAAGCAAACACAGGTGAGCAGAAGGAAGCACGAGAGAACAAATGCAACAGAAATAGCCAGCAGAGAGCAAAGAGGTGATAGTGGTGGAGGTCATTTCATGGGCCTCCCTGTCTTCCCTGGGCTGGCTGCCTCTGCCTTCATTTCCCCTTGAGCACCACCAGCCATTTTATCTGAGAGCAGCAGCTGCTCTTTGGAGCTGCTACGAGAGGAAAGTGCTGGAGCAGGGTCTGTGGGGCCACGTGGGTGAAAGCTGCTGATGTCCTCAGAGGGAGATCTCTCTTCAGGATGAGGCAGGGCAGGGAGGCCACTGTGTGTCTTCACTGAGTGAGTTCTCTCCAGTCACAGAGCCCCCCTGGCCAACTGTGTGTGCCTGGACCATGTGGAGGCCACACAAAGTGTCTCCATCTCTGCAGCCCAGGTTGCTTCCCATGGGCTCTAACCCCTCCAGTGACTTCAGGGGAAGCCAAGCCAAGACCTGCCTTTGCCTCAGGCATTTCAGCACCTGCTTTCTGAGCTTTTCCCCTCTCCCTTTCACCCCTCTTCTAACCTTCTAAACTAACTTTCTAAAGCCACTAGAGGCTTTGGCTAGCAAACCTACTCTGACCTCTGAGGGCAGACCCTTGATTGCCCTCCCAAGCTATGAGCATACTTAGGATGACATTCTAAGCTGCCAAAATAGGAACAGCAGGATCTTCCACGAACTTGATGTGCAGCCCGGATAGGAGGAGGGTCAATATACAAATTGATAAGGTCAGCACAGAAAAATGGCCTATACCTGCCCATTCATAACCAAAATGCAGCCCTCCTCATTTTTTTCCCTAGTCCCTGTGTGAGGCTGTGGCAGATTGGGTGAGCACCTGAGAACCTCAAGTGGGAAGAGATGCTCAGTTTAGATGAAGGCTGCCCTGCTGTACTGCAGGCAGCTTTGGCAGCCATGTTTGTAAAACACCACGTTGGTAAAAAAATCTGTGAAGTGATTTGTTTAACATGCACCAGGAACTTAAGATGACTGTTTATAGAGGAGAATGTTAAGTAGTAACCTGAGCTTAAGCATAATGCATCAGGTAGGGGAGGATCTGAGGTGGCTGACAAAGGTTGAGCAGGATGCCACCCGAAAATTGAAAAACACAACCAGAAATGAAACTCCCATTTTCAACAGTGTGGTAGCCCAGAAAGAAGAGACACCCTTAAATTCAAAGGATCCCTCTTTCTCCAAGAAATCCTGCTTGCTCAGCAGGCAGTGTCAGGCAGTGAGCCAGTCAGCCTGGATTAGCAGAACAGACCCCTCTGGTCTCAGCATGTACAGATGTAATCAGATGTCCCTTGTTAGCAAGAGAACACTGCCTTCTTATTTTTGATGCTTTTTTTAGAATAAAATTCCTCTTCCTGGAGGGCATGTGGAGAAGGTGATAGCAAGTGGCAGTTGGTGGAGGGCTGCTCCCCAGTGCATTTCCTTGGGCACATACAGTCACCAGTGACAGGCCCTCATATTGGACATTTTCCCCTATATGTTTGTTTAAGAGATCTGTGAGATCCTGTGAGGCAGTTGAGCTTTTCATAGCTCCTTTTTTTTTTTTTTCTCCTCTTTCAAGGAAAATTCCAGGGAGACAAACACTAAGGGAATTGCAGATAGATGCATTATCAAGTCAAAGGTTCGAGACAGCTTTACATCCTATCTTTAAGTAGGGCAAAAGTAATCAATCTGTGCCAAAACAGCAACTCGTGTGAAATAGTCAAGTTTGCAACAGCAAAAAAAGAGACCAAAACAGATTGGCCTTTTTCCTTAGAGAAAAGAAAGAAAGAAAGAAAGAAAGAAAGAAAGAAAGAAAGAAAGAAAGAAAGAAAGAAAGAAAGAAAGAAAG
>JANHGL010001062.1:2477-19921 GCA_024611195.1 Ceyx melanurus
TTTCCTTTTTTTTTTTTAATAATTTTTTAAATGTTTTGTGAATTTGTTTTTTTACTGGGATCTGAAGAAATGCTTGTCTGCTGGAAGTACAGAGTATGGAACACAGAGATACATGTTTAAAACAGCCATGGCTTGCTGGATTCATGTGGAAGCAGCACTTGATGAATAAATAGATCACTGGATTCCAAAGGCAATTTTTCACATAGGAGATGAGCAGGAAAGGTTCATATAACTGCACTGCAGCTGCATCATGATGTTGAAGCCTATAATTTTCTATATTTTTTTGGTGATGTTGGGGAGACAGTATTAATGCACAATGCTTCAAGAATGTACTTAGTTGTGTGTTAATTGAGGTTTACCTAAACTTTAAATAACACCTTTCCTCTCTACACAAGGAGCTACCCTCAAACCCGTTCCTGCTTCTCCACAATTACAATGTTACCCAAGCTTTTTTTGTTTTATGTTTAACAGTTGCCATATAATGACATATGTTTTCTTTTAATCTTTATGACCTAATCAGCATCATGTATTTTGAATAATGAGTGGTTTGGGACAGATCAGAAGTAAGGGTATGATACAGCATCCTGATGAATTGTTACTGCTCAGGGTTAGTGAACCTGAAAGGTTACAGCTGCAAAACTGAATGTATAGGATTCTTGTAAAAGACCTTTTCATTAATTACAACAAAAAAGATCTTGTGAATTTTGCTTTGGAAGATTCTGCAAACCTTTTTGTCATCTGCTAAATTGCCCTGTAATCCATCCTGGCTGCTGAGGCATTAGAAATCTTCCTTTGGGAAAGGTGAGTCATAATGAATAATGTTGCCAGAACAGAATGGTTTGCTAGCTGATTGAAAAAGAATCTTAGTTTGTTTGCTGCATAAAGCAACAAATTATGTCTGTTGAGACTTTAGTCTTACTTATTGATAGTGGATTTTAAGGAATTTTAATTTGTTGCAGTATTCTTAGATCTTTCTGGAAGTAAAAAGTAATTTGTGTTCCCTTGAGTTTGTTCTTGGAAGGCAGAGAACTTGCATGAGAAGCAAAAAATACCATTTGTATGTACGAATCCTTTAGAAACAGTAAAAGCAGCACAGCAGAAGAATTTTAAGGTAAAGGGGGTGAGTTTCAGGAAGCTGAACAACGCATAGTTTATTTAGAAGAAGGGATGGAGGAGCAATTGTTTCAACAAGTGATGTACTACTGATAATAAAAATAGCTGTGAGCAGTAATCTTAATACTTTTTATCTGCTTAAATTGTTTGGAAGTTTGCCATGTCTGGTTTAATAATTTTCTTTAAATTATTTTTTAATACTGGAAATACATCACCTTGAGCCATACTTTTAATGAGGGGAGGAGAGCTATTTGCTTCTATTGCAGAAAACATGACACTGGAAACCAAACTTACTGGTCTGAGTGATTTATTTTGACAAGCTGTTGCTGATACTGATGCCACACTTTGAATTCCACTGGTGCTAAGAACAGCAACAACTTTGTTGAAGAGAGACTATTGGTATTTTATTTTCTGTGACCTTGTGCAAATCTAATGGAAATTCTACTTAAAGATCAGTGGCTTTTCTGTCATTGGACTGTAGCACCAGCACCACCAGCAGAGTGAAACTGATTCAGAAAAGACTACAAAAGGGCAAATTTTCATCACTGAATGGATGTGAGCAATCTGGTGGATGCCACATTCTGGAAACTGGGAAGCTGCTTTGTGTTCCCACTTCCACCACTGATCTGTGGTGGGCCACTTCACCCTTCTGCCCATCCTGTGTGCATGGACTGCAGGCTCTAGGGACTGACCTGGGTATAGCCAAACACTATAGCTTTGGTGTCTGCAAGCAAAAAAAAATGCCTTTTCCCCACTGATCATGTGCTAATGAAACCAGTCACTACAGCTTTAAAAAGAAAAAAAAGGTGCATGGGCTAAGCAGATACATTCCTGGCATAGCTGAGCTCCTCTCCTGCTGTGCAGCTCTAGACACTGACAGATGCTGTCTCACCACGGGGTTACTCCCTGTTAGAGAGGATTCACCTTTCTAATTAAACCAAGCCCTCACTGAGCAGAGAATACTTGGTTTTCACTTCAGACTGCAGTCTTTATAAGATCATTTAGAGACAGGAGTAATAGGAGAGCAGCTTCTTATACGAGCCTGGAAGAAAACAGTAGTTAACCAAATGATGCCAGAACTTCTGAAAATACACTTCTCCCTGACAAAGCCTAGTGATAGAAAAGAATCTTACCTTTGGGGACAGTGATGTGGTTTTTACTTTTTCAGCTGGATTAGTCTTATTGAGGTGATCTAAATGCAGCATTTTTATTTGCTTTCACAAAAAACCAAACCAAAACAAAACAAAAAAAAAACTAAGTCAGATGTGCCAACTTCCATTTCTAGAAAAAATCTGTAACTCCAGTTGTGTTGTGCATTGAAAGGCTAAAGCCCAGGGTAAAGCATGGCAGGAGTCAGTGCCATGGTGGAGGGTGCACAGCAATGGTGTAATGGCATTTGTGTTGTTAATGCTCTGTCTCCCTGCCTTGTTGGCTTTCCCTTTTGTGTGAGATGTACATAATCCAGCCTGCTGGGAAGATTGCTTTAGACAGGTTGTGTTACTGCTTTTGGCCTTGTTTGGATGCAGGAAGTAAGTCAATTTTTAGAAGAACCTGAGAAAAATAAGTTGATTTTAATTATTTCACTTGCCTTTGGCTGCTAGGTATAGATTGCATAGTCCAGGGTGTAGTAAACATGAGTCGTTTTCTCTCTTCCAGTCTTTAAGTTGCTATAAACTGCCATTTCAGACAGAGGAAAAGTAACCATTACCTCGAGAGGTGAATTAGCCGGTGTGACGCAGAGGGTTTCAGAGGAGATTAAGGAGGCAGAGTCGTTGGGAGCTCTGCTTTGGTTTTTAGTGAGCAGCAGAACTGTCCTGCACCTTCCCCCGGCTGGTCGGACACAGGCTCTGCTGAGGTTGCTTTGCCACTGTCTCTGCTGCTGCACTGAAGAATGTCCTTGCTGTCACCAGGGGATGAAGATGAGCCCGAGCGTTTTGATGGCCTTTCTCTCTTATACTGGTATGCCTTAACCACTGGCTTCTGGCAGCACCTTTCCAGTCTGTAATTGGGAAAAGAGCAGTAAAGAGAATTTAAAAGCTGTGGATGTTTCCAGCTTCGTTTCATACTCAGAGTTTCTAATTTAGATTTTTGTATAATACCTATTCAGCGAGGGGAGGGTGTTATTCTTCCGTTAATAAGCCTAGAAAAATATTTTGTTTGTGCACAAAAATGATGAATGGTTTCTCAGGAATACAGATCAGAAGGTGTTTGGAGCAGTACGTTCTGATAAGTCTTGAAGATATAAAGCTGTTTATTTCCTTGAGTATGCTGCTAAAAAGTAATAGAAAAAAAGTATATAATATTTCATTTTCATTGCCTTTAGTAGAACAGCTACACAGAATTATACGGAGTTTCTCAGCATTTCAGGACTTCAACTGGAATGTTGAGTTTATTTTTCAGTGCAACAAAGTTTTATAGTGTACATTTTGCAGTCTCACTTGTTTATTTCATTTGTTGCCTCACATCTTTTCTTCCCTGTGTGCTTAGAGCTTGTTTATAAGGATTTTTGTATGACTTCTCAAGGAATGAGCAGCACCATCTGATTATTTAATGTACATCTTCTACAAAGAACATTGAAATTATTTTTTGTTACTATTGACAGTTGGTTTAGAACCTGTTTCCTTATTTATGCTGTTGAGCATATTTCTAATGTTCTGGGGGAAGTATGCTAACATTTCATGAATATTAAATAATGATAATGAAATAAATGTTGGCTGGGTGCTAAATCCAAGTCTTTTTTTTATAGTGAAACTGTTAAAGCCCTTTTTATGTTATTAGAACTGTGACAAGTAGCTTGACTTGAAGATCCATCTCTAACTTGTATGGGAGGAAAAGTAACTCCAAAGCACACTAAACAAATTCAGAGCATTTCAGGATCTCTCTCTTTCATGTGATAAAGGAATTTGAAACTGCATGTGTTGGAGGGCATTGGTGTTTAGAGCATAAACAACTGAATGCCTTGTAAATGTGTCTGCTCCCAGTGCCAGTTCTCATTGCACATCTCAACATCATGGCAGTTTTGCTGTTTCAGAGATAGCTGCTCTCTCTCCATTGTGAATGATGAGTTTCTATGTTTTCTGTATGATCTTTCTGCCTTTTACCTATAAAAATGTAGATCCTTCCTATGAAGTATTCTATGCATAGGTTTGATCACATTTCATGGTAATTTTATGTGATGGTATATAAACAGGTTCTGTGATTGCTGGTGAACTCTGAACTTTAGACTTCAAGTCTGAGATTTGATCTTTACAAAAGTAAACTTCTGTGTGACGTTGAAATAACATTTGTTCTTGCTTTATTTTAATAAAATATGTGACAACTGCTGGGATCATGACAGAGCCAGACACAGAACAGGAGTAGAAAAAACTACAGAAAGAGTAATTGTCTCCTTATTTTAAAGATGAGTGTACCTTGTTTGAGCTTTCAAAGATGGTTATAAATCAGGACATGCAAAGAACATGACTAGGATGTTGTCTCAGCTTCAAAACAATTTAAATTCATGAGATAGTTGAAGTGACAGTACTAGCTAGTAATGGATAATACTTTGCTGGTTTAGTATAGTAGTGTATATCAGAAAAGATTTGTTAGAGAAATAGCAACCTGAAGGATTTCTTCTTCCTTTCAGACTGGGATGAAGTAAAATCAGTTTGGTTCACTTTTAGCCCTACAAAGTGTGCTCTGGTGTGTAAGGTCACGTGCAGCCTTGTCAGTGGTCAAATACACTGATCAGGTTTCATAGTTTCTTTTTAGGCTATGAAATAAAGAAATATTACAGTGAAAATCATACAGTGTTTGAAGCACAGGCCTCCTGTTTGTTTCTAAAGGTTAATTATGAGGTCTGTTTTTATGGCCAACCTTTCTACAGCAAAGGCTACCTTTGCAAATAGTTGGGAATTCGAGGTTGTGGGACGAACTGTTGCTTTTCAAAGTGCTTATCCCTTGATAAAACAACCTGTTTTCTTACAGAAAACCAAAAGAACCTCCAGCTGTTCCTAGGAAGCTGGATTTCTTGCCTGGTGCTAGAATTTGGGAATGATTGGACTGTCTGGATTTCTCTGTTCCCTCTGGCACAGCAGCTTTTAATGACACATACCCAGCTTTTCAGAAACACCCAGTTCCAGACATGGAGTTGAGGCTGTGTGCTGGATTTGGTTGTGTGGGAGGATTTGGGTCACTGTGTCCTACGCTTTGATCTTCTTTTCCCTGCTGCTAATGAATTCTGCTTGTTCCCTTGCACTGTAACCTCATGCTCTAGAAATGCAACTCACTATCTAGCACAGAACAGTATGTAGGGCAAAGCAGAAAAACCTGAGCAGTGCTGCTCTTTCTAGAGGGGATCTGGTGAACCTTCTCCACAAATGTTACAGAGGGAGGACAAAGGAGCTATGACACACCTTGGATATTTATTTATTTATTTAAAAAATATAAATCTCAAGGAAAATAATATAGCACTTCTTAACACTTTGCATTATCAGAGCAGCACGCTGATCATGTTGCTGATGAACCTATAAATATAGGTTTCAAAACTGATTTTGCTTTGTATTTTGTAATTCTTTAGCATTAACAATTGCCTCAAAAAATGCTCATCTGCCTTTCTAAGTGCTCTGCTGGTATTTTTTCTTGGGGTGGGAGAGTACATGAGGGAGCAGGCAATAGAGTTTGGCAAGAAGCCTTTTTTAAAATGAGAAAGAATATTGAGTGAAGAAATGAGAGACTGTAGGGATAAACAACCACAAAATTCTATGTTAGATATCTTAGAAAAATATTTTTGTATACACTGTCTTTGCTGTGGCTTTATTTTCATATTCAGTACCTGATCTAAGATGTTATGATACACTTTTCTTGCCTGTCCACTAATTTGGACTAGGTTGTAGGGTTGTGTTTCTATTTAATTACAGTCCTTTTATTATAAACAAAGTGGAATTCACAATTCAGCCAGAAATGTTTTTGGGGAAAAGGATGTAATTAATATATATTTCATTTTACCTTGCCATCTTCCATTTGTTATGGGGAGATGGATTTTCCACTGGGGGAAGGAATGGGTGGTGCAGAGCTATCAAAGAATGTGACGTTTTCAGTGGAGAAAACTGATTTTGGTTTGGATTAGTGTTAAAAACATGGTCACTAATTTCTCCAGCACTAACATAGCTCTACATTTAATGACTGCTATTTTATTCCTTAGGACTATTATGGGCCCTCATGGAATCAATCGAGCTGTTCACCGCATTTCATTTTCTGATTGCCAGAATGGATTAGGTAATGAGATTGCACATTTTGTTGATTCAGAGTAAACTAAATCTAAAAGCACCTGGTGAGCTTTTCCAGTTCACACTAGAAATTTTATTTATCTGACTTTTATGGATTTGACTGTAAATCCATTTAGCACAGGAGGTGGGATAACCAATTTCTTGCTTGTTACTTTCGTTTGTTCTGCAGGAGTTAAAATTATTGGAGGTTATCGGGCACAAACAGCAGAAGATTATGGGATTTTCATAAAGAGAATTCTACCTGGAGGGGTTGCTGCTGTAGATAGTAAGTAATTTATTTTATTACAAGCACACTGCATATAAAAAGCTGCCAAAAGATGTCTTTATTTTACTTTGTGGATAAGAGTATTTCAAAAATAGCATAGTTTAGTCAGGATTCATGCTGTTGTGGTTTGCCTTAAGATAGAGAAATTAATCTTGGACCCTTCATGGGAAAAGATTTTAATACTCTTAAGTTCTTGAAAATGTGTTCAAATCTAGATAAGGCTGATGGGAAAGCAATTGGCAATCTTTCAGCACTGCTACGTAACTGTTGAGTTGCTGAACCTCTTTTAATTCATAAGGGATAAGAATGGTGTTTCTTTTCTAGAATTAGTATTTTTAATAAGTTCCAATAATTTAGTTTAATTTTTTTTAAATAATTTTTAAGATGTTAGGTGTGGAAAGAAAAAATTATACAAGGTAGAATTTGCAAGAATAAAGTTACAGAATATACTTCTGTTCTAGGTCTTATATGAGGGTCTAGTCTTGTGCAGAATGATCATTAAAATAATCTAAATATATTTCAAAAGTGATAGTTCCTAAACCTGAGCTTTGCAGAAGGATAAAAAAATAATTGCTTCTAAAAAATCTTACAGATGTCTTTAATAATGTAGAAAAAATTAATGTATCTATATGTGGTAACTTACATGCACATGAAGAGTGAAATTTTACTGAAAGTTAATTCTGCAACTGTGAATTTAAAACTCCAGTCCCACAAATATTTATGCTATGTGAAAATAATACAAATAGCTAAAAAACTCATATTCAGTGGCTGTTCTGCAGTTAATAGGACTGATTGATAGTTATTAGCCTTATCACTATACCCTAGCTTAATTAGATCAGAACCTAATCTGCTAAAAGTCATGAGGTTGTTTATTGCATTAGGTCACATAAAATTGAAAGGAAAAGCCCTTTTATTACCATTTATCACCATTTTCCTGGTTTTCACACGTTACTGTTGATTTCATTCCAAGGCCGTTTGCTCGCTGGGGACCTAATTTTGGATGTCAATGGAGAAAAGTTAACTGGAGTTACCAATGAAAGGTGTGTTTGTACTGATGCTAAATGGTTATTAGAGCTTAGTGTATTATAGAATTGTCCATTTTCTTTTTTAGCATTACTCACTATGTACTTGAGAGCACCCTGGCTTATTTATTTGGTTGTTTTTTCCCCCTTTCTAGGGCTGTTGACATCTTGAGAACAGCATCAGCATCCAATCACATGTCTCTGCTGGTTGCTAGAGATGAAGAAGCAAAGTAAGAGAAAACTAAAACACTGATTTAAACTCAAAACTAGTAAGACCCAGCCCTATAGCTAAGGTTGGGTGGATGGGCTTGAATGTAGTTTTTCTTCAGATAGCAAGCTCAGGCCAATGTCAGTTTCATGAAGAGAACTGAAATGTGATGTTACCAGTTAATGCCAATAAAAATTATTTGCTGTCTTATTTTTCCTAATACTTCTCACATTTTAAAATAATAAAAAATGAGGAATCCATTAGACCTGCAGTACCACAGATCTGTATTATTTAAGCTGGACTTGCTTTCTGAAAAAAAAAAAAAGCAGATTTAGTTATTGTTTCCCCTCAGAAATTTGCTTTTCAAACTTTAATGAGCTTTGAATTAGTTTGGATAAGTAGGTTAAATTGTTCACTGCAGCAGGTAGTCCAAAATACATCCATTATAAGGACATTTATGTTAAATATTGCTTCTAAAGTTAAGCTGTTTAAAGTTAAGCATATAAACCAATATTGGCAGGGATTCATCAGAAATACTGGGATCCAGGTCTGTATCCCTTCTGACTTAAATCTCCGGAAGAAATGTCTGTTATGTAACTATATTTGATAATCATTGCAAGAGTATCTGCTGTTATTTGTCTTTCCTGGGATGTTCCACTTACAGACTAATCTCTGAATAAAGGAATTTTCTCTAAATTCCTTTAGCCTTTTGTCCCATTTAAGCAGCTTCTTTCTGCTCCTTATTTTTTTGTATTTGACAGTCATTTAAATCTCTTTGTAGCCTCTGTTCTTTCCTTTTTTTTTGCAGACTGCCTAGATATACATGAGGTCCACTCTTAATCTGATTTTATCTAAAGCATACTGCCCTAGTTCTCCTCAATTCCTTGAATAATTAAAATCCATCAGTCCTCCTACTGCTCTGATGGTGTTACCAATGCAGAGTTTGCCACTGCCCCTCACTCAAGACACCTCTGAATTACTGTCCTGTGACTGAATATTCCTGGGCTGTAAATCATCTGATTTATACTCAGCTGTGTTGTGTGTTCCCTGCTTCTGGCATTACTTCAATAATTTTTGTAATTAAAAAAAAAAAATAAATACATCCAGCAGATTTCAATAACACTCTGCAGTCACAGGAATTACTTGGGAATTATGTTCCCTTCAGTCAATTAATTTATGTTCTCTCTCTCTCTAATTCTGTAATATTAATTTGCTGATGTTTCTGGCTTGCATCATTCCAGACCATTTATATATTTTTAATCTGTTACCCCTGAGTTAATCATAGTTCAGATTATAAACTTTTTTTTCAATTGGGCTGCATTCAGTGTTAGATTCATTGTGAGGTTTTTCTTTTCTCTATAATGCATGTAATGCAGGGTGTACATCTATGCCACTTTTTTGACAGTTTCTTACACTGTGATTGTTTTCTTCAAATAACTTTTCTTTTTTTTTTCCTTTTTTTGTTTAAAAGTACACCCAACCAAGAATTGCTCTTTATTTCATCTACTGGGGCTTATTCAAAAAGATTTCTTACTGAAAAATAGAAGCAAAACCCAAGCACTTATGCTGTTGATATTATTAGATATAATGATATCTATCTCAGATGAAATAGACTGCAGATTTCTGAGAAAGCTCAGTAAAAGTTAAGAATTTGCATCTGGATTACTCAGTTTTTAATAAATAATAAATATTTTGTCTGTCCTCTTTTTCAAGGTGCCACGTCTTTTTTTCTTTTTTTTTTTTTTTTTTTGGTCAGTCTTTTCTGGTTTCTTGTTCTGTTCTTTTTCCCTTGCCTCTTCTGAATGTTTGTCAGGGCTTTCTTCTTGCAGTTGAGGTTGAGCTTCCTTCTCTGAGGATGGGTAACTGTCCAGGAGAAGGGCAGCAGATTTCAAAGGGCACATTTAATGCCAAATCCTAAGAGAATCTTTGTATTGCCACAGGAAAGAATTCCTTGACCTGATGGATAAGTATGGCTCTCACAGTGACACCAACTCTGCCAGAAGTTCTCCAGTACCAGCTGGTGAGAGATTGCTTCAGCCTGGTGTAGCCCTGGGGCACAGGAGTCACCCTGCAGGGGGGCTGAGGCACTTCAAACTCCTGTTCAACAGAGGGTGTATTGGAGGAAGTGACTGAAAATCAGGCAAAAAACCCATCTACTTTAACATTTAGTTTGATGTCCAAACATGTAACTTGAGGCATCAGTTTCCCCGACTCTTAAAATAACTACACTACTGTCTCAGCAATTTTAATTAATCATTAATGTGAAAATTGTTTGTAGATGAGATATACCTTAAGGTTTCAAGGTACTGATAAAAACTTGAGCTAGAATACCATGAATGCTAATCCTTATGGATTTGTTACTAATCAGGATGCCTTATATAGCACGAGTGAGTGTTCTTTAGAATTATTTTTTTTCACCAAGTTTGAACAAAAATCATCCCTTACTGTGCGTTAAAGAACTATTCCCAGAACCCTGGGTGGCTCACAATTCTTAGCTGTGTAGACTTAACCTTTCTGTTGGTTGTCTGATTGCTTATAGTTTGTTTTCTAACATGACAATTCTGCTACTGAACTTACATGAGTTGAAATTTTGTGTGTTATTTTTTTCCCAAAATGTATGGTTTTTTGTTGTTTTTTTTTCATTCTTTTTTCAAGCAAAATCTATAGACAGCCCTTCTTCTGGGTCATCTTCAAGGTCACAGAGTCCTCAGTTACATCCAAAGGACAGTACCACCACCAGCAGCAGAAATAATTCTGTGCCAGCACCATCCCCAAAGCTTGCAAAGTAATTTCCAATCCTGACTGTAACTTTCTTGTGTGAGATGTAGAAAATGCTGTATTTGGCTGGCCAGGAAGGTTTTGGGTTGAGCACTAAGTGTTCAGCTTTTTTGTTGTTTGTTTCTTTGTTTAAATACTGTAAGTTACAGTGGAATTGATACTGCAAACTTTTAATTTTAAAAAGCTATTTTTTTATTCATTCATTTATTGCTTACATGGCAATAATAATCAGATTGATTTTTTATCTCAGTGTCTCCTAATGAATTAATGCTTCTCATTTGTGTTACCTAGGTGCTTCTCTAAGCCATGGATATGTACAGTAGAGAGGAGCTTTTAGCCTTGTAAAATAATATATTGATCCTTTTTGTAATTGCCAGAAATAACTCTTGAAGTTGTTGATTTTTGTAGTAAGTAGGGATTAAAACATTTTAAGATTGAGATTTAATGTTCACTGTTATGTTTGTTGCTGTTGTTAATTTTTGTGAAATTAGTAAAAGCTACTAGAAGTCTTGATTAAGTATCTAGTTCTGTGAAGTAATTCTACTTTTCTTTGTCTTCTTAGGGATAGTGCCTTTCAGATTATCTCTGTTTGCAAAGGAACAAGCTTAGGTTTGAATATTGTAGGAGGAATTAACAGAAATGAAGGGCCTTTGGTATATATTCAAGAAGTTATCCCTGGTGGTGATTGTCATAAGGTAAAAGCTTTTGTTCTTTCTCTCCCCCTTCAGTCATGTCGTTTTGGCCTTCATTTAGTACCTGCTTCAGTATTTTATATCTACAGTTATATTTGAAATACAGAATTTGTATTCCTCCTTGCTTTCTTTTAAACAGAATTCTCATTGCACCATGGCATGGTTAGATGGTAATGAAAATTGTTCATGAGTTCATTTGAGGTAAATGAGCATCTTATTCCCTAGTTTACATATGAGAAAGTAAGAAATCAACTTCTTTATGAGATCACATGATACAAGGTAAATCAGCAAGGATGGGACAAAGCTACAGACTGCATCTCTCTTTTTTTCTTGGACATTCAAAGATCTTTTTGCCTTAGACTCAGTTTAGATGGGTCCTTGCAGTTGGAAAGCCTCATGTAGGCAAATTAGAGAAAAATATATTCTGTTAGTGCAGACTAAAAAAGTGTATGAGTCAGTACTGATTGCTGTTTTCATTGATGACAAATGCAGTATGTGAATCAGGAGGGCTTGTCAGTTAAAAAAAACAAACCAGAACTGTCTGGTTCAGGTACATCAAACTGTTTATTCCAGTGCCTCTTTTTGCATCCTGAGCTATTAGGGATATTTTTCTGTCATAACTGAATTTTGCCTCCTGCCAAGCAAGAAGGTACAACTTAATTTCACTAGCATGTAGTTTTGACCCAGAATAGTCTATAACTATTTGTAGAATAATTTTTTGTTGATTAAAGTTAATTCTAAAATGCCAAGGTGGAAGAAAAAAAATGCAACATTTATCCAGGACGTATTTTCATAGATTAATAGTAATAATTATTTTGATTTCTCCTATTTTGTTGTAGCTTCTAAAGCATTTTTTCTTGTTGTGGACGTGTAATTTAAAGCATGTCATATGTCATGCATAGACTGAGATTGAGACATCAATTTGCAGTAGGTTCTAGTATTAGCATTTGTATAAGTTCCCAATTTTGGTTGTCTTGTTGGAGAAAGCTCAGTAACAAGTGGATTTTAAATCTCTGCCACGTGAGGGCAGCATTGAAATGGATAACTTTTAGTTTGCTGGATGCAGATGAATAAAAGATCTACCACATTTTTCTCTATAATCAAAACCAAATCACTAAGTGACACCAACAAATAAAATACTGAAGTGCTGTCATAGGTGTGAAATAACACATGTAAAATTATGGTAGGTGGGGATTAAATATATAAAATTATACTGGTTTTGGAAAAGTACTTATGTCCTGTCTTCTTCTGTATACAGTTTGTTTCACATGGTTAGATTGATTCTATTAATTTCTTTAGAGCTGAAGAACACAGATATGTTGTCTTTAATATGTGTGTAACATTAGACAAATGTCATAACTAGTTCTGTCACCATAGGTGAATTACATGAATTTTCAGTTAAATTTATGCTTTAAAATGTGAGTAAAGAAAGCTTTATCTTAGGGAGAAATCTAGCCTGGCATATTTAAGGTCTTGTCTTACAGGCTCTGAGAAAAAACATGATATATTCCTGTGTTGGTTGAAACTTTGCAGTGAATTCAACAGGAGCACAAACTTGAAAATAATATTTGTCGTGGTTTTAACTGATGAATTCCTAACAGACCAATCTGGTTTTCTTGTTAAGATTAATATGACCAGCAAGTGCCTGAAGATTCCTATGTATAGCAAATAATATCTGGGTTTGAAATGTAAATTAATCCAGCTCACGGCTAAATTAATTAGTGAAGGAGCTTCCTGTAGTCAGATGGGTTTGTACTCCTTGCTGGAAAGATTATCATCTGCCCTTTGGTTGAGGGTTTTCACAGAAATATGTGTCAGGTCCCAGTTTCTTCTTTACACAATATCTGGGGTAGAATCTGTCTGATGCAGCTTTTATAGTGACTGCTGTCATGGTGCATGGTGATTATTGATGGTTTCATTTGATCTGCTGATTCTTTCTGGAAGATTATCAGGCAGAATGTATAACCATTCTTGATATTCTTGATATTTCTGGTATTACCAGATCCAGAGGACTATGTTAAAGTGCTGATATTAAGCAGTTCTTTCTATAATGTTAGCAATTAATATAAAATTTGTGGGTTTGAGGTGGTTTTCTTTTTATGTATTTGTTATGTTAGGATGGACGATTGAAGCCTGGAGATCAACTTGTATCCATAAACAAAGAGTCAATGATTGGGGTCTCCTATGAAGAGGCAAAAAGTATAATCAACAAAGCAAAGATGAGGTACCTGTTACTGTCAAACAGCTAACTTTCCAGAATAGTTTTTTATATTATATTTATGATCAGATTGGTGTGAAATGTCGTGTGTACTTAGAGGTATATTGATTTTTTTTGTAGTATATTCTTTCACAGGAAAAGTCTCAAATGCACCTTTTAGATCTATAAAATGATGATGCTCTCATTCCTGTCAAAAGAAAAAATAAACCCCAAACCTACAGCATTTGCCTTTTTAAATGATCGGGAATAGAACATATTTTTAGGAAAAATACTTCACTAAAAGCACACACAGAGTTTGGGAAAATGTAATTGTTTGCAAGAGTAACATGTACTCTTAGGAACAGTGTAGTATACACTATGTTGAAACTGTTTTATTTTTAATTTTAGGTTTGAAAGTTTTTGGGAGATAGCTTTTATTAGACAGAAAAATATTCCCAGTTATTCAGAGAACCTACAACGTCCTTCCAGCCTCTCAATGAGTTCTGTAGCATGTGGAGAACAACAGGCTGCAGCCCTTAGTTCTTTTACACACCCTAATGGGAAGCTCCTTTCTCCTTTCACTCCCAATGCTGTGAGTATATTTACTACTCCTCTTAGTTTAAAGTGAGCAAATGGTCGGTTTTCCTAATTTTACTGGCATTTCATTATAGGGTTATTTTAATTCCATTTCCATTCTCGTAAGACAATGACTGGCTCTTTTTCCTGCACAATATTAATTCTTTAGAATATCAAGACTTTTCCAGAAAACATGTTGTGTAACAGTAGAGTAAACCACACTGATGAGAGGAGAAAGAGTATTCGTTGACTTGTGGTAAGAAAACAAATCATTTAAAATAAGCATTAATCATGTTCTTAGAGACAAAGTTCTCCTTACTGTTTCTCCAGGACATAGTTATATAGTTATATATTTCAGAAGTAAAGGACTCTCTGATTACTACATACATGTGAGTACAGTACAGTCTCAAAAGTTAAACTTCCTCCATTATGATATTTTTTGCTTAAAAAACAGAGTCCCAAAAGAAAATGGGGGTTATTCCCCTTTTGTCTCAGCAGCAGTTGTTTTAATACATACAGCTCACTATTAGTGTAAAGAAGTAATGTTGATTGTAAAAAAGAAAACTAAAAGTATTATTTCAATTTTTAAAAAAATCAGTTGGTCTTTAAAACTAAGTAACATACTGTCTCTGAACAAGGAAGAATAAAATGTTCCGTGTCAAACACAAAGGCAAAACAGGGGATTCTCAGTTCTTCTTAAGCTGGTACTTAAAATCCTTGCCCATTTTTCTTTCCTATCAAGAGAGAGCAGCATTGAAACAGGTTGCTTAGAGAGACTGTGCTGCCTTGTGGGGATATTCAAAACCTACCTAAGGTTTTGATAAGGCCCTGATTTAAGTTTTTTGAATATCATGCCATGTCACCTTTTATGTTCTCCTGGGCTGGTTCTCATCTATCCAGCCCTTATTCTCCCCCTGCTCTTCCTTGTTCTTCCTCTTCCTCTCCTTTACATTAGCATGTATTTGTAGTTTGGTTTGTGATCTGCTTTAGAAGTTATATTTCATGAGTTCTGATTTTTGTTCATAGATGGAAGTTGGAATCAAGATGGGGGAGCAATCTCCGCTTACTGCTCTAGACAGCAGTCCTGCTGATGTGGTTGCCACTGGTAAATGCTGATTTAATTTCCTGATTTAATAGCTGTCATACAGAAAATAGTACATCTAGAGACTTAGTAGTCTTTACAAAAAAAGAATGTTGCACCACTTTTGTAGTACTAAATAAAGGACTGGGATCAATGGATTGTTTAGTAGCTGCTGTCAAATATAACTTGCATTGTCTTTAACAAACAACTGAAACCAAACAAAGATGAGTGATCACAACATTTGCTGTACAGCAGTGAGGAGAACAGACACAGTAGAAACCAGCTAATGAAGACTCACATATAGATCAAGATTAGGTTGCCATAGAAACTGTGCTTTCTTGATTTGATGAAATTCTGTGGATCAGGGCAGCATACTGGAGGGATAGAAATCACATGCAGACCCCTTGAACAGTTCTTCAATTAATAACAAATACAATATATATGTGTGTATTTATATTTGAGAGTCCTAACATTCACAGTCAGTCACTTGGATCATGGCTCTAAATATGTACTTTAAAAACAACACTGAGGAAAAACAGCTTGTGGAATTTGGTGAGAACCAAATCCAATCTGAACCATTAGAATTCCTTTGGGAATTCCTTGTTGTAATTATAAAAAAAGAATATGCAGTAGTCTGACATCATAATGGGAGTCTCAGTTGATGCAGTAACATAACTGGTTCTGTTCTGTATTTCTATATGAACACCTGAACTACATATTTTTAATTCAGCTGTCAGTAAGTGACCATAACCTCTGCTTCTCAACTCCATGTCCAATATGCCTTAGGAGGGATAAACATGCAGGATCCAATTCATTCTAAATATGGCTCCACAGATGTTATTTAAATTTTAACATAAATTATAATATTTAAATGTTTAATTTAAATTTTACCTGTGTTTATTATGGATCATATTAGATATTCTAATTTTAAATAGGCTCCAAATTGCAAGCCTGACCAGTTGGCCTCCTTCCCTGAAGGGTGAGCTGACTCAATATGAAGTTCTGAAACTGGAAAGGTTGTAGTATTGAATACACCTGGAGTTTAATGATCACACAGTTTTTTCTATATTGATCATGAAAACCACCACAACTAAATCAATGGAACAAGACAAAAGGCTCGTTTTTAATATATTCAGAATGTAAGCCTCTTGGTTAATATAATACAATATGCAGGAGCTTAATTGTTACTTCAAGAGACCAAGAAGACCAAGAAGCCTTATTTAATAGCACAAAGCTGCCACTTCTCTCATCCTGCCCTTTTTCAAGGACAACCTTTGAAAGATAGCCTTGAAAAAATAGAGTAGCTCTTACATTTAGGCTTTTTTATTTTAATGCTGGAAGAAAAACCAGCATCATTTTGAGAAATTCTTGCACAAAGTCATACCCGAGGCTTTTCATTCCAAGTTGAAAGGAAATGTGCCAATTCAGCTGAGGTTCTAGCCCACTGTCTTCAGAATTTAATATAGCATGTGAGAGGTGTTAGTGTCAGAGATTTTCAAGATGTTTTGGTTTATGCTTTTGGCATATAAAGAGAATGTAAATGACTTTTAGCTTGGAAACAGATATGCTGTGAAACTTAAAAAGAAAAAAAAAAAAAGATAAAAGAATTCTATGTGATTCCTTCTGTTCCTGTAGAGAGACTCTCAAACTGAAAGATCCTTTAATTTTCAAATACTGGCTTTGGTTTCAGTACCTCTCTAGTCCATTAATAAAATAATGAATTAAGATCTAAATTATATTTATAAATAATGAATGCAAGTAAATATTCCATTTTCTTCTGAAAAAAAAACCAAACATGTAAATTACTTTGTTCTATTTACATACATCTAAAATCCCAAGAAATTGATAGTTAAATGCTCCTTTTGCCAACTGCCTGTGATCAAAGGTTGATGCTTTTTAGGGTGTACTCCAGGGTGTGTCCCAAACATGGCAAAGCCCTGACTTCATTTCTTGAGTTCCATTAAAACTAAGCACTCGCACCAAAAAAAAAGGCAAATCCTTTGGAAATCTTGCATGTGGACTGCTTAGTACTGCTAGATTATTTTCATTTCCTCAGCATAATTGTTTGTATATTTTGGAAATAAAATAGAGGCACCAAAAGTTATTAATGCAACTAGTGAAAAAGTAGGCAAAATTGTATTTCAAGCTGTAAGGACTGGAGAGGGGGGGATGGTGGATGATGGCTTCATGGATGGTAGCCCTTGGAAAAGAGCTCCTCCCCAGGAGGGGACCTGCTGGAATCCAG